>DWON01011734.1:0-10021 GCA_018251015.1 Phocides pigmalion okeechobee
TTCTGTTCTATTTGAGATTGGACGTGGTTGTCCATGGGCTACAGTGACCACTTAACATCAGGTGGCCTGCATGCCCGATTTTTACTCTTTAACAAAAAAAACATTAACGGTCATGTATATTATATTTAACATAAAATAAGTGTTAGATTTTGTATAGGGCTAATATGTACTTATTAACGTGGTGAATAATATATATTCATTTCGTAGTAAATAAATGAATTTTATTAATGTCTACCATAAGCCTCAATCCGCCTAAAAATTACTAACAGAGAATGTTTTTAGCATTAAAACACCTTTTACATGATACATAGGTATACCTTTTGAACGGTACAGATAAATAATAAAAATAAATATTAATAATAAGAATTTCACCATCTGTAAGGTTGTATTAGAAATAATGAAAAATAAACCAATATGTAGTTACAATTTGCAATTTAATCTCTTAATTAAATAACGACCATATTTCGTGAAGATGCCACTGTAAATGGTTGAAAGGGTGCCAAATTAATTTCCTAAACGAAATTTTAATTATAGTGTTTTTAATAATGTCTATATTGTTAGTAATTCAAATTCAAATATTTTATTTCATTGTAAGGTATTTACATGCACTTAATGAATGTTAAGGATACAGTGTAAAATCAGTACATCGGCTTTGACCGTCCTTATCGGCTTTATCTATCTATCTAATAACTAATTCTTCTATTTATAATAAGAATAATTATCGTTTGATTACGTTCTTGTATGAATATTACCAAAACACCTACCATATTTTCAACTCAATTTTAAGAATAATTTCTTTTATTTCTATCACATAGAAATCAAAGAACACCTTAAAATATATTGTTGATTTTTATAGAATATGAGTGTTTTAATCTGAATCAAAATCATTTATTTGCATCAAATAGGAACACATTAATGTGTTTCAACTGTTGAACAGAATTAACTTATTGTGCTAACAATATGATAGTATGCAAATATAATTTTAGAAATCATAGAAATGGATTATGAATGTTTTATTAATATTGTAGATATCTGCAATTTTGAATCATATTATCAAGAATCTGTATCAGGTTGTGATATTTTTCATAAAAACATTAAATGTGAAAAAATATTAAGTAAATAAAATAGTATCCGCGCAGCTAGTAAAATATATATAACCGAGTTAGAAAACTAATCAACGTCGTGTACGGGCAACGATTAAAGACTGATCGCTAGAAGCTAAATTTCATACGATTCCATCGTTCTTTCGTCGATACGACGACGAACGTAGTTGTAATGGGTTTGCAAGTAAAGTGAGTCTTCTTTCATCATTTCATTGAAGTTATCTAGTGAATTATACTTCAGGTCTCCACTAGGGATAAACCCAGGCTCAGTAAAGAGACAAAACGATCTTTGAAGCAGTTCTCAACATTTTGGAACAAAAACCTTCTTATATAAATAAAGGAGTTGAGATTTATTTCGGTTCAAAACTAAGATTAGTGTTTGGTTAATTAGTGTCAGGTATTCTTCTCTTTAAAATTGTAGTAGCAAATGAAGATGCAGTCCACATGAAGCTAAGTTACGCCGCTTGAGGAAATTTGATAACCAACCATCCATTTTGATACCGTAGGGCTCACACTTTAATTATATTATATAGAAATTTGAACACCTTAGAACTAACATGATCACTATATGTATATGAGCCAGGAATTTTAACTTTGCACCGAAACGAAAGGATTGCTTCACACCAAACAATTGTAACTGTCTACGAAGGTGGTAGTACCTCCCTAGTTCTACATTCTTACAAATAAATGTAAAACATGTTCAAACAAAACAGTCTCAAAATAACTGAAGGGATGAATATGGATGCACAGATATCTTGTGACGATAATAAGGTAGTGCCAACAAATTTTACGCTCGGTCTTGAACGGAGTCATAAATTAGCAATGGAGTAATTACTGATTAATGAATTTGTCCAATTACTGACATTTATGTAAAAAATACTTATTTTATGGACTTTTTTTATGTACCTGTACCGTTTAAAAGTTTCTCCTTATCACTGAGAAAAGCCATAAAAATCCTTCACTACATTATTTAACTGTGAATTGATGGTCAAAGGGCTTAATGGCCAGTTCTTGTGTTGTACGATATCTAATAAGTCTTATCGACTGTTTAATGTCTTGTGAACAAGAAACAGCGCAAGAAAACTACTAATGGTTACCCATTCAAGATACGACCAGGCTAGACGTTGCTTAACTTCATCGATTTTTTATCTATGTATGTATGTGTGCTACGGTTATGCAAGGATGGTAATTCATTGATCATCAATTTGAAGGTCATTTAGAATAAATATTGTCCTACCAACGAATAAATTTAACAATAAAAATGGGAAACTAAAAAACTTTAATTGTGAATACTTGTTATGTACTACAATCCTTAAGAATAAATTAAACAACTTCAAGAATAATGTTAAGAAAGTACACAATAAGTACAATAAGTAGTAGTAAACAATCATTGCAATCCATAAAGTGCTTAAGGAAACTGAACACTCTACAGTACAGCACAGGTAATTGGTAATTAACTCGGTAATTTATACACTGAATAACATCGAAAATGGACTTCAAATTAATAAAACCCCACAAACAGTTACATGATGCTCCGACGAATCGATATAAATAACATATAACTCACAGTCTTCATGAGTGTAAATCAGAAATAGTTTTAGGATGTGAGAAGCCAAGGTATTCCGCATATCAACTGTAATGGCCGTTGGATTAAGCTCCTTGTACATTACTACATAACGAAAAAACCTAAGATTTATTGCTAATATATGTATATATTTATTTATTTTTTATTATGAAATAGTAAGAAACGGGCATGCAGGCCTCCTGATGTTAAGTGGTCACTGCAGCCCATGGACAACAACGTCCGATCTCAAATTGAACAGAAGTTCTATTTAAGGATGGACGCGGATGCGTTCCTACTCTTGAGGACTGAGATGGTCGCCTCGCATAATGTGTATCCGGCAACCACACCTCAACCGGAACACAATACATGAAGAAAATGTTGCTTTATTAGTTTATTTAGTTATTCATAATCGAATATTTTATTTCGAATACACTTACGATGCTTACTGACAGCATAAAGTAGGTCGATGGCAAATGGCATAATACATCAAAACATAACCAACATTTGACAATACCTTTTCACGATATAACTACCTCCACTGCTACTACCTGTCCCTGTAGTTTAAGACTAGGACAGTCCTACGGCTTATCCTGTATATTCTTAGAGTCGACTAAAAGGAGTCTTGCGGGATCGAGAGTGATAAGATTGAAAGCTCGATCCCTTTCATGCGATCCCGGGGACAACCTAGATGTAAGTGGTCTCATACTTTCGTAAGAATAGACCGAAGCCCGAGGAGATAGGGAAACTAGCTAGGTAGGAAGCTAGAGAACACTAATCAGGTTAATTTTGAAATCCTGGTATTCTATACAGCTACAGATGGAGATTACTATGGAGTTTTTAATGGCCCAAAATTGCACGAACCAAAATCGTTCTTACGAGACCTAATGTACAGATTTTGTACTGAAACAAAAAAAAAACATTTATTAACCGAGGCGCGTGTCAGTTGACCTTAAAATAATTTATCGACTTTTTGAAGAGTAACGAAAAATAATGAATACCTGGTTTTGAGAATAAATTCTCGCCGTGATTCTTTTATAAACAGAGGACACAGTGCAGTGACAAAGATTTCGAGCAGTGTTCGAGAATTCGTCCACCAAAACATCAGTTATGAGGACACCGGATTGCAGGCTACAGTGAGCTTCAGCATGACCTGAACACCAAACCATATGAATTAGTCCGTATAATTAGGATACTACCTGTTTTATTTTTATGAAAGTCGTAGTAACAACTTCAAGAAGAAAATGAATTGAGTTAGCTTTGTAGCAGAAACACCGTAAACTCTACCGAGCATTGCCTGAGCGATCGAATGTCTGTATAAAAAAAGAAAGGTAGCCTTTTTAAATAAAATTGTACGTAAACGATAGTTTTTAAATTTCATTACTATGTTTCATTTGTTCGTAGACTCGTGTCAAATTTCATTTGAAATAATAGATTTATGAGTTTTTCACTATATGTAAGTCAATGTTTGTAACAGAATTTATGTACAGAGTTTTGTATGCTTTGTTTATATCAGTACTACGTAAATAATTGTCTTATGCTCATTTTATCAATCGATGATGTACCTAACTTTCGTAACTATTTATTATTATTTACGACAAATCACAATTCAATGATCATGTACGCATCAATTTAACCAATTCGTTAAAAAATTAGGTTAAAAATAGCATTTTTATAAATAAAAGACTTCTTTATATCAATTTTTTAACTCATATTTAAGTTAAGACAATGGCCTTTTGTTTAAAAGTGTGAATAACATTTCCACAAAATAATAAAACATCCGCACGGTGTTTTCTACTCATGCGATAATACATATTATTATCGTGTCTAAAACAAAACACGAAAACATTGGGCACTTACTACAAATAAAAATCTGACCTATTTCCCGTAACTTATGCCACGTGAGTCTGACTGGAACGCGACGGCATATCACTCATTGTGGCGTTCGCACAGAACACAAAAATTATAGCCGATCACATTCTATATCCGAGGCTCGGAGCGAACGTATAACCCGTTTCACGCGCTCAGTCGCTAGTTAATGACGCATACCAAAAACAGTTTCCGAATGCTTCCTAATCCGCGATAGCTGTGATTTTACATGTCGTTTTATAATCGATTGTTTAATGGTAGCAGTTTCAGTACAAATCAGCCATACAAGGTTCAGAGTGCATGATTTCAGCCATTTTAAAGTTATGAATGAAAAGTACTCTAAAAGTAGGCCTCTCTAGATTTCACTCTGTCTACTTCACATACCTTTGAGAACATAGAAAATTCTTTACTTTGTAGGATGAAGATTTTAAAGGTCTTTATTTATCTGCGATGGTATATTACTAAAAGGAGTAGAATAGCGCTGCTAAGAATGCGCTAATATACATAGATTTCCGAAGCATTTCATTTTAGTCTTTAGAAGTAGCAACATTTGATAAAATTTATATGTTCTTTATATAAATAGACTTAATAGCTTATGATAGGTATTTTAATTGACTTAAAAGACTACTAATTACATTTTTATATGTTTTTTTTTATAAAATGGAGTAGTAAACGATCATGCAGTGTATCTGATTATAACGGATCACTGATCAACTGTAATCAACTCCATATAGAACAAGAAGCCCACTTGAAGCCGATCACAGATGCATTACTACTCCTGAGGTCGCCTTATTTGTAAGTGAGTCGGCAACTACACCTTTACACCACAACGCAAGTAATCTTCACGATAAAACGGATGTAGTGATGGTACCTTCTCGATCAAACCTTATAGGTTATACCTTGCGAATCCTCATAGCCGCCCCACACTGATTTCTATCGGTTCACACAACACACCTTACTTTTCATGATATGGTAGGATAGCGCTAGTTTTTGAAGATGATTGATCAAAAGATAAACAGGCAAATGATTTTTTAAATCTATGACTACTTTTACGTTAAGAATATTCTTCACTTCTTGTTCATTAATAAAAAAAAAATGAAAAAAAACACTAAAGTCGTTAAATAATTTAATTTTGCCCTATATAGCCATCGAATTTACGAGTAATAAAGGTACCTAAATAGATATTACGTGATAACCAATCCCCTTTACATGGTTACAAATAATTCTCGTGTGACACTTAAATATAGGACCAATTCATTCATTGAAATTAATACTAGATCTTATGACTAAGACTAATTAGATATAGTTTCGCTACGTCGATATCTGTCCGTACTTCTGGACGGTGACATCGAAATATTTTTGTTGGATTGTCGTGTGACGACTTCAAAGGAATTTCCTGTTCTTAATCTGGAAATTGCTTAATATGCTTATGCGCTTCTGCTTTTGAAACATTTATTTTCGACAGCAAAATGTGTTTCATTTCAGTTGCAATCAAGGAATCGATTTACTAATGAATCATATTACGTACTAAACTTGTATTATTGTTCTCTTGCGTTATGTCTTGATATAAAGAAAAACCTATTAAGTTTGCATTAAATAATAATATATTTTAGATAATATAGTAAAAAAAGTCTTGTGATTTATCTCAATATATTAAAAAATATATACGTTAGAGTAGTAACCGAAATAATGACATAATATTATATAAATGCTTTTTGTTAGATTTTTTATTCTTGGAGGTTTTTTTGGCCATAATAAAAGTAAAATATATATATAGATAAGGCCGTCTCATAAGTAGTGATAAAACTTTATTTCAGATAAGTTCGTTAAACCAACAATATTCAGCATGATATAAAATTGTTGCCAAACATTAAATTAAAAAAAAATGGGCAATAAAATTGACATAGTGCTTCCTACATCGTTTATATTTCCACCGTTTGACGTTTTAAATGACGACGCTCGTGAAACGTCACGACACGTGGCGGGAAAAAGCTGAGTTGTGGTTTTTGCTTATTTTCGTATTTCGTTTCGTGCGAGGAATGCTCTATAAATAAGGGTGGCTCGGGAATATCGGATCTAGTGTAACAACACTCGCACTCCGATTCGGTTCTTGTTACAACACAAAACTTCAACAAACAACATGGTGAGGATGCTTGTAGAATTAGTGCTATCAGGATGTGAAGTGATTAAGTGGAAGTGATTAAAAAGGTTGTTCGATCATGTGCTACGATAAAGGATACGTTACATGTGCGATTTTATACGATACTTTTATTCATTGACAAAAATAAACGCTGTTAATAGACTTAATTTATCTATCAATTCCCTTGAAATCGGAAACATTTTAAAAACATCTTAATTGGTCATAAATTGATAGAATTTGAAGACAATTAAAATTCTATAGTCATTCATATACGACTTAGGAATTTATCTTCTGGAAATGATTCTATATGCATAATTTCATTATTTCAGTATAACTGATTTGCTGAAATTTTGACTCCTATTCAAATAATTTCGTTTTATTCTGCAAATTGCTGACAATGTAATATTTTTTGTTTGGTTGCTCTAAATCAACTTTTCTTCCAGGACTCTGATGATGAACAAAAGATGGCCATGCTCCGCAAGGCCTTCCAGATGTTCGACACCACCAAGTCTGGGTACATCGACGTACTCAAGATCTCAACCATCCTCAACACTATGGGTCAACTCTTTGATGACTCTGAACTCCAAGCCCTTATTGATGAAAATGACCCAGAAGGTAATTCAGACCTTACCTACCTTATCTTACCTTACCTTACCGTACCTTAGATTTTAACCTTGATTTATTTCTAGCATAGGAAAAGACAATTAGGCATGCAATGTACCTGATAAGTGATTACTTCTGAATCGTGGAATTATATGACCCCCAAATATAATTAAAATCCCAAACTTCAGGCTCTATTTGATGAAAATATTCTACATTATAAACATATTGCATCACATTCCCTGTTCTTTTTTAAAACATAGCAAGATAATTAACCATACAATTCACGTGATAGGTGCTCAGTTCTGGACTACGACCCATATTCAGCATCAAATAAGACTCAAGTTTTAAAAGAGGTCAGCCATCCCTTGCTAGGTACCTTTATTATCTACGTTGGACCGCTTCGAGTAATTTTCTCTCCCATACCGCACACATTAGACCAGCAGCTTTAACAATACTGTTATTAGACAGATCATTAGATGTGTTGGTGATTTCATCGGAGATCAATTGGAACGGATTACACAAACTTAGATAGTCTTTTTTGTAAAAGTATCAGAAAGTATACTCTTCGTGATTCGTCTTCGTCAACACCTTCACGCCGATTTATTTCTCTCTCCATATTTTAATTTTAAAAAGTTTGAAAATATTCAAATGATTGAGGCCTGCAGTAGTGTATGTCCAAAGTAGAACCATATTTTTAGAATTGCATGCAGCCACGTAACTTCAGTATAATGGAATGCACAACCATTTGCTATTTCTATCACAAAAAGTTTCATTTAAGAATTAATCCACGTCACGCCAATATGTTCAAAGTAATCGTTTACTGGCGTCACACTTCCTTCTCGCATAACATCTTTTTTCTGTATAAAATTCATAAAAAGCTGGCGCCTAGCGAGCATATGTTACTATATTGTATTACTTACCTTACTCTTCGACTTTTCATTTTTTCTTTTAAACGATGCAAAAAGTGGAATGTGAGTTTTCGTCACAATTTCGCAACATTTTCTTGGCACAAGTATGAACTCGTTTGTCATCATCACGTACATTTCAGAAACCGAGACGTTGAAATATTGACACCTTGTGTAGGTTTTAAGAGTTTAATTTAGTTTTTTGCTATTCTTTTTTTTAATAAATTACTATTTTAGTTCTCTTTCAATACGTAGGTATTTATAAATGTAATCTACTTACTTTACCTTTTTTATAATTTATTATACACCCATACTGAAATGGCATACGTCAGTAGTATTGTTGGATAGTGCTTACGTGGACCGACAATTAATTTTTCATATGCTTATTAGATATAATCATTGAAGTAACAGTAAACATAAATCTCATGATAAAACCTATATTTATGAAAGACCTCCATACTAACTTCAAAGTTGTACTTCAAAATCAAATGCATTTTGATAACAAAATAATCTTAATCACTTTTATTCTCAAAGATCGTAAATGTGGGATATATTTTTTATATTTGTAGAATTCCCTTTTATGTATATTTAATTGAATAGTTTTCAACTTCATCAAAGTGAAAAATATTTAAACATGCCGTTTACAATATTGTCGCTAACTACATCAATAAAATTAGCCTCAAACTGCGAGACATGCCGTAAAATCTCGTCCTCGTAAATTTGAGTAGACGCATTAATCATTAAATTTAAGAGAAAACACACGTGGCCCGTAGCTGAAGACACATTCTCGAGATATGTGAGAATATTTTTACTCGTCGCGCTTGGCATAATGAGACTATTTCTGTTCGACTCCCTCAGATTCCAACATTGAAATATTGGCTTATCCTTGTTTTGTATTTCTATATGTTAAATATAATTTCAATCAACAATATTCGAATCGTCAATTACGATTTCGAAAAGACTAGGAACATGATTAACAATATAATTATATTTAGAACCCTTGTCAGTTTTTTCTTTTTAATCCAACAAACTGGCTCATTCAGATTCGTGTACCGCTGGTTTCGTATGACCATATACGTGTCTTTTCTTTCTTTTATTCAATGTGAAAATCTTAAAGAAATACCGTTTCGCATTTAGCTTATTTGTTCCTTAGACGCGTTTGTCCACATAATAACAACAATCCACCTAAATAAAAAAAATACAAATAAACTCTTATCAGAATAAATTATTTAAAAAAGAAACAATAATTAAGGAGCTTTTTTCTTACTTTACAGGTTCCGGAAAAATCAATTTCGATGGATTCTGCAATATTGCGTCTCACTTCTTAGAGGAAGAAGATGCCGAGGCTATGCAACAGGAACTGAAGGAAGCTTTCAGGTAATAGACTTCATTATCTTTGAGTTGGCATATCTAAATTGGTAACAGTAATAAAAACTGCAAAGATTGCTCAAAACCAGATGTGTCAATCCTATGGAAAAAGCTAAAGAAAATCATCTGATTTAAAAGGCATAGGACCAGTTGGAAAAGTGTTTATTTTTAGACAAACTTTCAATTATAATTATCATATTTATTTCAATAAATAATTATAATAAGTCAATAAAATAGTATAAATAATATTTTTTCCACTGCTTCACTCGCACATAATTCAAAAATTTTGAAACCGTTTCTACTAATATGGGAAACGAAGTAGCTACTCTTGCAATGAATTTAACATGATAAATGTCATCCCGTTGGTGATATATGTATGTGGAGCACAGCGCCGCATTGATACTGCATGCAATATCGCACATCGCCGGTAAACCATTAGTGCTGCAATAATTTATCATTAGCAAAACCCCAC
>DWON01011735.1:0-10020 GCA_018251015.1 Phocides pigmalion okeechobee
TCATGTATTGTGTTTCGGTTGGGGAGGTGTGGTTGCCGGATACATATCATTGGAGGCGACCATCTTAGTCCTCAAGAGTAGGAACACATCCGCGTCCATCCTTAAATAGAACTTCTGTTCTATTATGGCTGCAGTGACCACTTTACATCAGGTGGCCTGCATGCCAAATTCTTGCTCTTCCATAATAAAAAAATCATTGAATTTGTAGTTGTAAAAACACAATTCAGACTTTATCGGCTATATTTATTAGTTTATGTTGTATCTGCGTGCGAAATGGTTTTTACGATAACATATTGCGGAATAAAGTATCTTCTGTGCAAATTTCCTTGTTACATATGCATAAGTAAACTATGTACATGTAACTTTAAAAGTAGTAGTCAGAGAGCCTACCTACGTAAAAGAGGAATATAATATATTATGTATAATATATTATGAAATATAATTATATACATCGGCGTCAGTACCCCGGTATAGGTGCCTTTCATATCAACGACATTCAGTCGGAAACGAGACTGAAGTTCTCTTAAAGTAACTGAGTATTTTTAAGTAATATAAAATAACATACTTATATAAATATTTTAGGTGGTGAAAAAACAATACACGGACGATAGATCGATAGATAATATTATTGTACCATAAGGGAACAAGAAACCACTTTAGAAATATAACCTAATAAAATTTATGTAATTTACTTTTTAATCTGAAAATGTCTAAGTTTCTGAAAAAAATACTTAACAAAATCTGTTTAAGATTTGTCTTAATAATCATTAGTACTTTCAATAGATAATATTATTGAAATGCTAAACTAAGATAACTTATGTAAGTTTAAGTATCTTTTAATTTAAAAATATGTTTCCATTCCGGTATAAATGTAATATCGCTAATAATATTATTATCTGATACCAAATATTGTTTGCCCCGGGCTGGTCTCCGTTTTATGCTTGGAGAATTTATTTTCTTTGTGTCGTTTTGTATATATTTCCATTTCAGTATACCGTTTAACCCGCTATAAACATCTTTCGCAGAAAATTTATGGCATATTGGCGTGACTCCGCACAGGAAAATAGCAAGGAATTCTTTGGCAATTTCTGTTGACACGGCGCTATGGAATCAATAATGTATGGTATAGGAATGTTACTTTTACTGTACATTTCCGCTTGGCTTAACTTTTTAGAGGGTATGTTCTAAAAAAGCAACGATACCTTAATGACATGTATCTGGGGTTCCAATGCCAGGTATGTATCTCAAATTTTTCAAAGTTGCGTACGAATTAAAATTAATTATTACGAAAACATCGTGAAGGATATATTCTGATTTTTCCATGAAGTTCTTAGAGATGTGTGACGTCTATCAGTCGACAAGGCAACTAAAACAGCGTGATGCACTATGACCTAGATATTATCGTTCTGATGTGTAATGCGTTAATGAAGAATTTATAAAGGTGTTAGAGCTCGCCCGGGGTGTTACTACCACCACCGCCACCCCCATAACCATCTGTAAAGCAACATGTTCTTCATGTATTGTGTTTCGGTTGGGTAGGTGTGGTTGCCGGATTATTGTAGGCAGCCATCTTAGTCCTCAAGAGTAGGAACGCATCCGCTTCCATCCTTAAATAGAACTTCTGTTCTATTTGAGATTGCACGTGGTTGTTCATGGGCTGCAGTGACCACTTAACACCAGATGGCCTGCATGCCCGTTTCTTACTCTTTCGCAATAAAAAAAATCAGACGAATTTGAAAGATTACTGCAGATGTTAATGTGAAGCAAACATGATTTGAAATCAGTTTGTATTAAACAAATCATAGAATTATTCTTTACAAAAGAAAAATATCTACATAGTCTTATAGCGAAGGTATGTAGATGTTTGTTCCAAGGCTATTTCCTATGTGTACGTTGACTAATCGCTAAATTACTCATTCAAGCTTCGGTGACACAATCGAGGCTGATTGACAACCCAATTCAGGTGCCAAATAACACCAGGAAACTACGCCATTCGGGATCGCACGAGGGGGAAATTTGCATTACCGCCTAGTAACGTAACGACGGATTCAAATTGATGTCATTAAGCTCCAAAGCTTTTACGATTTACCAATAACACTGAAACTCAGTGGCTTCTAGAAGGATTATGTTACTACAAAAAAGCCCAGTAAAGTCAAGTACTTTTGTGTGTGTGTGTCCTTTATCAATTTACGTATCCCACGGGTATGACATTCGTCTAAAGTTACAATTCATATGCTTTTGATCTGTTAACCAATTAGAACTAAAAAAAAGTATGTACTTATTGTATAAGAATTCAAAAAGCGGCCTTATGGTTAGGGAAGCAGTTTCACCTACACAACCTTTGTGATAAAAGAAATGAAAGAAGTAAGAACTAGAAGATTGGAGTTGTGTAGGACAGAAGATAGTAAGTTGTTTCATTACGATTAACAACAAAGGAATAAATATAAAAAAGCACAGTTGTAATATGTTATTTAGAAAATATTCTTATTGTTATGAGATCCCACGGTTCGTACATGAATTTCTGTTATCAAGAACAAACAGAAGATCTACCAGCATTCGATCACAGATGATTTGCTACCCTGAGAACCACGTTAGAACACCTCACATAATTATCTACCTTACTATCCCCTTATCCTTATAAAAAAACATGTCGCAGTATAAACGGTATTATACGGGAACGACAGATGCTACGATGGTACCAGAGACGTAGTCATAGTTCATTTCAAATAATAATTGATATTTTCTGGAATATTTTAAGAGTACAACATATTTCATGAATCTCTGTCGATACGATAACTTATTAAAATTATTATTTTTATCATAATAACACGTAATAATATTTGTCCATTTTACTCCATACAAGCTCTGATCTTATACTACGAGTACATTGCTTGTCATGTCTAGCATAAATCACACGACCTGTTCTCAATGTGGTCAATGTAAGAAAAATACCTACTGGCGTAGTAAGTGGGACCTTTGCAAAAAATCTGCAATTTAAATTAACTAACCCATAAAACAACACTAAATAAATATTTTAGGGTCACTCTTAAGGAAACCTTACAGGAATATTCCATTTTGACTGTCTTTTTTATATTATTATACAAAATCTTACGTAAACGCAACGAAGCCATATTGACTAGCTCGTTACTTGCTGGCTTTAATTAGAAATTACGTAAGTGGAACGTTGGAACGATCCTCGTACAAAATTAATGTTTAATTACGCTGAAGGTGCGCTACTTGAACGTATTTTTGTTCCTTAATAAAACCATTTCAATTTTAATATAACGAATGAAGTTATGAACGAGAATGTAGAATTATAAAACTGAGAACCAAAATCAGCAAAATAGTACTATTTCACTTCTGGGTATGGTCATCCAGAAGGAGGTAACGCAATGCTTCTAATCACCATGCCATAAAATACTCAATGCATGTTCAAGTGAGAGTTGGTAGACTTGAGACACTTTTTAAAGATTATGGAAGTTTCTTAGGAACGCAGATTTTCTTACGTTGCTTCCTTGTGCGTTTGTAGATAATAATTAATTTCTAAAGCAATCGTTTTTTCTAAAAATTGGAATCATGTTTTTTGTCTAAAATTGAGTACCACAGTATCACTGATGTCATTAGATCAATCGTCCGAAATTCTTCCACGAATGTATATCAACAAAATCACAGTATTATATTGGACGAAATAAGAAAATAAATCCCGAGAAATCCTTTCGAAACTCCTAACAAAGGAAGATTAAGTAGAATAGTAATAACATATAGAAGTATTATTCGTGAAAGAAAGCTTTTTACTTGGAAGCAATTTCTCATTCATATACGTAGGGCTTCTTAGCAAAATATTTCTGACATATTTTCTTTGAACAAATGGTTCTGAACTATTTACTACATATATTTTCGCAGAGATTGCGTGTTCAACGTGCTTAATTGTGAGAAATTTATTACAAGGTTACCAGTAATGCTTCTACACAAACTCGAATCAATTGCTAATCAATATCAGACATTGCTTCGTGTTGAAGGTATAAATGTATCCATAATTTTCCGACGTTAACGACTTTTAAATAATTACGTAAATTAATAAAGAAATGTCAAGAATGTGTAGCATTCCTCATTTACTTATGTATTTAATGCCACCTCAAATATTTTTTCATAGTACTACATGAACATATAACTTTTCTCAGAACAAATCTACCTTTCAAATTACACCTACATATGCAGTGCTAGTCTCCGAGTAAAGTGTAAAGACAGATCTACATAACGAAATTATAAAGGTTTCAATTTGGCTACTGAATCTTAAATAGCACACTTAGATAACTTATCATCAAATAAACCTTAATGACCATTACTTTCTTCTATTATAGATATTAAAACATTACATCTTTAAATTTTTCGGTTGGATACAAATGTACCACCACAGTGCTCAAAGCCAACTACAAACACACTTACGTCGTGTCTATAATCGGACCTATTTAAAATTGCGTGTGGATGTCGGACTGCAGCAATAACTTAACATCATGTTACCTATAATATATTTTAAAAGACGGCGGATACTTATTCCCGCATAACAACTGAGGGACAAGAGTATGGGTGGAGAACAGCGTTGCACGGAATCCTGATTCTGTGTTAGCAAATGCTGAGCCACCTCTTTTTGCCTTTCTTCTAACTAAAGAGATTTCTCTCTTATTTTTATATAACGTAAATTGGATGTTTTGAGGCATTATTATTATTATTTTACAAAGCTTAAAAAGGGAGTATGTTTTTAGAGCATTTGAAATATGAATATTACTATATTTCATCCTCCAAACGAGCGAATCATACGACTTTGGTTGGCGACACGCCAAAACGCCTAACACAGCGGCCGCCAACTTGGTATTTGTGATACTATTCTACTGCCAAACTAGCCACATCCTAATGAAGTAGTTTCTTTTAACACATTAGTGTGACAACGAATAAGTAGTATTTTTTATATTGTAAAAGCAGCAAATGAGCATGCAGGTCATAGCATATGATAGCCTCCGCAACCTATAGACATCTACGTCCAACTTCGAACAAAACTTAAATCCTGCCTGATGTCGTATAGATCCGTTACTATTACTAAGATCGTCGTCTCGCCGGAAGCAGGTGCTTGTCTTATCTGAAGAACTGCTTTACCCCCGTCTGGTTGCCCCCGTCGAACTATTGTTATACCACTATGCAAAGTTTATATATTTACTACTTTACGGTAGCTACCAATTACATTAATAAAAAAGAAAAAAATCAGGTTCACAGAATTGCAGGCATATAGACGATATTTCTTTCAAGTTATTTACAAATAAATCACACTCAGGGTATGCAACCAAGAAAGCGTTAAGCGCAGTAAACAAGAGGGGAACGGGCGATATCCAGTATACGAGGTAGTGTAATTGTGTATTAGGAATGTAAACAACACCACAATTAATTGTAAAATTGCAATTATCCACAGATTAAAATGATTGTTTACTTGTACATATAACAGACACTATTTAACAAACGAGCGTTCTATAATGGACTGTAACCAATCTAGGCAGACAAATCCAGATATATCCAGATAGAAGTCTTATCGCAGATAATTTACAAATCCTTAATTATCCCTGTGTATTATTTTGAAGTTTTACATTACTAGGTACGATAACTTTAATAAAAATAAGTGTGGTATTGATGCCACAGTTAATTCACAAGAAGATACATTCATCGTACTTTCCCGCAAGGCATTCACAATTTATGTTTCCAAGTATATTTGTTGAAATGATCCTATTTTCATATGAAGGTACACATGAAACAAAGCAGGGAGGAAATTAGGAAAATTACAAAGCTGTCAAGAGTGTACAATATTGGCTTCAAAAGGTTGAAGAGTAACGTTTATATTTCACCTCTGCAGAAAGTGAGCTAAACAATTTCGACTGGCGTCATGCCAAACAATGTAACAAAGGACAACGCGATATTTCGGATCCAGTGATGAGTCTTTTATTGAACTACGTAGGTTAGCTAAATATGCTAAATTCTCTAAAAAGCACTATTATCTGCTTAATTCCTTAAAATAAACAAGATCCCTTATTTAGACGCTTCCACTGAGATTTTGCGTGAGCAAGTATTAACATCACGTTTATTTATTACTTTGATGAATTAATTCTGGGTATTTAGTGAAGAAGTGTGGTTGCCGGCTCACTGGCATATAAAAAGAATATATAAGTTAGGAGTAGCAACTATGTAAGACCTCAGAAAGGACTTCACCAATGTTACAGAGTGGATCTCGATGTTCATTGACTACAGCAACCACTTAGCAGCCTGCAGGTAAAATCGAAAAATCGGAGATGCTTTCTGGGGAATCGAACTCTAAACTTCCAGCGTGAGACTCCGGAATGTTGCTTAGGCTAACACTGGTTATGATAAAACAAAATCGATTTCCAAATATTGAAGATTTAAAGTTAATATTTCACCTCTATAGCAAGTGAGTCATACAATGTCGTCTGGCGTCTCGCCAACACCCGCGAGCGTAGCGAGAACTGGTACAGCGGACACAAACGCGATAGTTATTTGTGATACCAGTTAACTGGCGCTCTTTAACAGAAATAGGTAACAACATATAGACTAAAGACAAATAAGCGTAATTTAAAGGTCTGTTAACACTAAAACAAATGTGTTCCTCATTTCTCTGGCATTTATTTAAGATTTTATGCTCCTAGCACCACGATTTGTATAGATTACAATAAATGTTAACAAAGTTAAGCAACGTCTATTGCGATAGAATTTTTGATGGGTGACCACTAATAGTAAAATTTTTGCATACATCCGTATTTCGCAGAGTATGTTCAGCAATCGATCTTTTAATTAATGACAGATGACCCTCGGTACATTTACCTTACCTTATGAGAGATTTGAAAACATGATGAAAGCTTTGACCACTGACCCGTTTCTTCAGCTTTGTGCATTGAAGAAGCGTTATCAAGTATGCCTTAGGCCTCATCCGGTTTTAAGAAAAGACTCCTGCCCATCAATAGAACGTGAAAATGGTTGCGACAAATAAATTAAAAAGAAGATGGCTTATCTTCAATGCCGTAAGACAAAGACTGTGAAATAAATTTGTATTATTTCGTTTCGAAGTAATGTTCAACACTAGGCAAGCCCCATCAATTAAACACACACATACATACATATATATACTCTGAACCTAGCACCTAGAAATCGGAATTTTGCTGTAAGCTTTTTTATTCTAATGTGAGGTCTATGCAATTTTGAAAATTCTATTAAAATAGTTGATTTAACATTAAATTCATAATATCGACTTCTTTTCGCGAAAATGCGCAGGAAAAATAATAATACATAAACCACACCATAAAAATGTTTTTAGAAATACGAAGATGGTTAATAAACTCCCTACAACCGTATTCTCATTGGTAAGTACCCGCATTGTTTGAACTCGTAAAGGGGTTACTGAGAACGGTCGAATTTCAACGCAGCGTTCGCCAGTTTATTAGTTGCGAATCAAAACTCGACGAAAATCCCAAACTACATAAAACAACATCATTGACTTTGTTTTCCTTTGCGGATTTAGGGAAATATGTATTCGCGAAATTTATTTTATGTATGTTTCTTGTGCAAAGTCCATCACAACTTAGGCATCACATCTCTATAACTTTGTTATGTGAGGAATCTGGAAGGAATTATCTGTTAAAAGAAGAAGGACTAAACAGAGATTTACCTACAGCCGAAACCGCTGAACCTAGAGTCCTCAATATTTGGAGGGGAGTTGATTATGTAGAATGAGTGAGCACTAATAAACGAATTTTAGAAATATGGTTGTTATAAAGAAGTTAAATAGGAAATATTGTTTTTTTTATTGATTTGCTTAAATATACAACGTAAAATAGATCTACATGATTTATTGGAATGTATTGTAATAACGATTACTGTGTAAGAAAAGCCGCGGGCTAAACTAGTAAAGTAAAATAAAATTTTAGGTATATAATGTGAAAATATATTTCATAATCTTATAAATGAACATGAATAAAATTTATTCCTTGTTATTGTTTTTCGAGTAGAAATTGAATCGCAGCTAATTTTCTAATAAAAAATGTTATAGAATTAAAATAACATATTGAAGGCATTTCAATAACGACGTTACAACACGAGTGGCATTCATTTCAGGAGCCTTTTTTCTTTTAAAGTTGTATTTAGATTACTACATAATATAAAATGCCGTTTTTTGTAGTAACCAAATGACGGCTACACGGCTTGGTTTGCGCGGTACTTTTTATCATGAACGAGATTATTCTATCTTGTTTCTACGGGTGGTTTTACTTGAATGTTATGACAGTACAAATGAGTTGCTAAAAGTTCTTATTTAGTGTTTCACACACAAATGCTATAAACTTGCTATTGTAAACTGATATGTAATAAGTGCATGCATATTTCTCACTACCTCCAAAATGTTGTAATTGTTAATCAAGTCTGTACCGTACCTACATTATTTGTAATTTGTATTTCTCATGTTAAATGAATTGTATTCGAAGGAGGAATAAATGTCTTAAACCGTTTTTTTTTCAAACACACTCATATAAAGAAGTAATGAAGTATAAAGTATACTTGACATGCTTATATAAGGAAGCAGAAATGGTAAATAGGGAATAAGACGGCATAATAGAAGATCATTCTGTTTGCCGTCACGCAATACAAGTAGTTCTGAATCCCTAGGTATACCAATAGATGTTTTTCATCAAAGAAAGTGTAGTGATTCTTATTATTAACACAAGACTCATAGACGCAGTAGACGCTTTGTAAGCATATTCGCCATTATTGTGTTACATTATTGATACGCCACTTGTGCGTGTGAAAGGAGTAGTCGATCATTTCAAGTTGCACGAGATGTAGGCCACTTTATCGACGCAATATAAAATCTCGTATATGACGTCAAGTGGAACACTGGCGTTAATCGCTTATAGGAAATAGGATTATACATAACTTTGAGATTAACTTGGTTGGGCTTATTAACAATTTATGATATTAACACGCCCATTACGCTCTCATAGGATTAGGCGGCTTTTAGTAAATTACTTAAGTTAGTTTATCATGATTTATAACTCGTAGCAATTGTCAGAGCTGTCACGGCACGCTGTTACAAGGCCACGCTGAAAGTTTTGATTTATAAATAGTTCATAAATAAAGCTATTTATAATAGAACAAAATGTCAACGTAATTTACGATGTACTGTGACGTAACCTTAACGTCTTTAACTGGGCAAATCTTTAAGCATACCATATTTTTCTTAATTGGAAAACAAATTATAGCTTATTTTTGCAAGAAACGATTATGGTGGTATGGTATGGAACATGGAATATTGGAAAGGTAATTAATAGGTACGCATATCCTACTATTGTATAAAAATGAAGTGCTGTCCATATCTTTACTTGTTTATTTGTGTATAATACGAGAACTTCTGATTGAATGTAACTCAAATTGCGTACATAAGGTGCCTGTACCTGTAACACACAGATCTCGTGTACTTCTAATGTCATTATACACTTTGCATATCACGCTATAAATTTTGTTAACTGATCAATCACCAAAAATAATTATAGTTAAGATAATCGTTTTACTAATCAGTATTTTTCAAATTAAGTATGCAGATAGGCAAAGCTGCGGGCTAATGCTATTCAAATATGCTATAAGCTGAATTAAATGAGAAAGAATGCGTTATCTGGCAAGGGCGGGCGTATGAATAGGCTTTGTGTAAGGCAGGCACAAGAACGTACGAATAAATCGATGCGTGGTACCAGGCCCCTGTCTCAGGTCACAACACGCTACGTCACGTACAAGATAATCTCGGAGTAATGAGAATTTTTCCATATTTTACACTACGTTTTTAAACTTGGAATTGACTCCTTAATTTCATTGCGTCTGACATGAACATTTTATAAAAAAAAGTCGAAGCGTAAACCGTTAGGTTGTATCTCAAAACAATGTGCTGATGTTTTTTTTTATAATGAAAGAATAAGAAACGGACAT
>DWON01011736.1:0-10019 GCA_018251015.1 Phocides pigmalion okeechobee
GTTGCTTTACGGCGGGTTATGAGGATGGCGGTGATTCCGCCCCGGATGAGCTCCAACAGCTCTACCACCTTTCAAAAGTAAACTTCAATAAGTAATTTTTTGTTACAAATTTTAGGTGTAACATCACGTTGGCACACTAAGAAGTTGCCTCGCAAGACACACAAGGGTCTGAGGAAGGTTGCCTGTATTGGAGCATGGCATCCTTCCAGAGTATCATTTACTGTAGCCCGTGCTGGTCAAAAGGGCTATCACCATCGCACTGAAATGAATAAGAAAATTTACAGAATTGGACAAGGTACTTTTACTTATTTTTATTATAATAAAAAATTCTGCCATACTGGGTTAATTTATAAGATAGTTTCTGCCAGAATTGACTAGTTATTTGTGAAGAATAGTTTCCCTCATATGAGTTTAAATAGTTATACCTCATTTTTAATTATTTTTAAAGATATGTCCTGTAAAAAGCCCTACCTGAACACTAGTGTCTAAGGCAAACTCGATATAATTTTTATTCTAAGACAGTCAATATAATTTTATTTTTATGTTTATAGGGATCCACACCAAGGATGGCAAAGTCATCAAGAACAATGCATCCACTGAGTATGACTTGTCTGAGAAATCCATCACGCCCATGGGTGGTTTCCCCCATTATGGTGAAGTTAACAATGACTTTGTGATGATCAAAGGCTGCTGCATGGGGCCTAAGAAGCGTGTTATTACCCTTAGAAAAGTAAGTATGAATTGTAAATGCAAATCAGAAATTTTCTTGACCACAGTAAAAAGTTTACAGTCATAAAAAAGTATGCAATTGTTAACATGAGTTGTGTAGTCTATTAGATCCATTTTTTTTTCAAACAAATGTATCTCTTTATTAAATTAATGATTTTAATTTTATATTTTCAGTCTCTGCGAGTACATACTAAGAGGGCAGCATTGGAAAAGATAAACTTAAAGTTTATTGACACATCATCTAAGTTTGGTCATGGTCGCTTCCAGACCCCAGCTGATAAGGCTGCATTCATGGGAACGCTTAAGAAAGACCGTATTCGTGAGGAGGCTGCAGCTACCACAGCAACACCTGCTGCCGCCGCCGCTACACAGTCTTAACTATTCTTGACAAGAATAAATTCAATTTAAATGATCATTTCTGTATTTTATTTTTCAATGTTTTTTGCGTGCATTAACAGTTTCCCTGCAGCGTACAACATTGCTGTATAATAGTGGGCGCAACGCACTTGCGGCTCGCACACGAAATGTATGTAGCAAAAAATCCGTACAAGCTTACGGGCTCACATAACGTCTACGTACTCTTATACTACCCGGGTGCGGCGATACTCTACAGGTGCGTAGCTCGTCTGCGCTTTTCCAGACAAAAAAATGTGTTGTCTTAGATGTAACGCCGATACGGCGGTGACGCAAAGGAAAGTGTTTCAATACTTTTTCGAATAAATATTAAAGGTTCAAATATTGATTACTACTAGGTAAAATAAAATATATTGCCAATAATATAAAAAATATATATATTTATATTTTCACATATTGAATTCAAACAAGATTGTTATCAACTTTATGAAAAATATTTCGGTTCTTATGAAAAAATTAAAACTTACCATAGAAAATACAGTATATGGTAGTAACACAAAAACAAACTATAAATTTAAATAACAAAAAATATGTAATTATATAATATCGAACACCTGCCTTATACGCCCGCAAACTTTTAACATTTGTAGCTACATGGCCAATGTGCAAAGCCACAGGGGCGTTGCAATACGCTACAAGATTGCTACATACGTACCTGCCGTGTAACTGGCCGCAAGACTGGCTACCTTATAATATGAGCGCCGCAGCCAGTGTTAGCATTTTGACTGAATTTTTTTGTTTTTTTTTTTTTTTTTATTATTGTGAAAGAGTACGAAACGGGCATGCAAGCCACCTGATGTCAAGTGGTCACTGCAGCCCATGCACAACCACGTCCAATCTCAAATAGAACACAAGTTTTATTTAAGGATGGACGCGGATGTGTTCCTACTCTCGAGGACTAAGATGGTCGCCTTCAACTATGTGTATCCGGCAACCACACCTCCCCAACCGAAACAGTACATGAAAAACATGTTGCTTTACGGCAGGTCATGATGATGGCGGGGGTGCTGCCCCGGGCGAGCTTTAACGGTTCTATCACCTTTAACGTCACGTGTCACGCAATTTTTGTACTCACAGTAATTTGACGTGAAAATTTCTATCGGCATTATGCTGCAATTCATGGCATAGAATTTAGACTGCACTTTGACACTTTGTTATAAAACAGATACAATTTAAACTTTTCATTGCAACCTTACGAACAATTTTTCCGCGCTCTCGTGCTGTGTTGTGTCTTATGTTATGTTGTTCTTATGTGTATTCATTTTAGTACATGCCTTTGCCACCAATGAAACAGGGAACACTTGTGATAAGGCGATAAGTTTGGAGAGCGTTATTTGTTAGTACAATTAACACGTTTTAATGCACAAAAAAATCAAGTAATCAGATATCTTAAATTCGATAGTCAAATTCTTTCTTTTTATAAAGAAGTTGAGCTAAAAGGCAGATGCCACCTGCTGGAAAGTAGTCACCGTCGCCTATGTACATTTGCATCACCAGAAGAGTCGTCAACGCAACGTACATACCGTTCAGGAAATCTCTTAGGAGGAAACTCGTTCCACATCTTGCACATACGTGGAAGAAATGGTTGTATAAACCGTCCTGTGAAGGAACACCACGAATCCAATGGATACGTATCTGAACTTCCTAAATTTCCATGCGTTTCTAAAAATCATATGCTAAAATTTATACAACCACATCTCTAGATCTAAATATTATAAGTTCGTAAAATTACTTGAAGCAGAAAGAAATTCACATTTTGTTAGTTTCTGGACTTCGCCTTTTATTTAATTATTCAGGGCATAGGACGTGACTCGTACTATTTATTCCAGTTTCGCCCTCCCTCCAGGGGCACATAAATTCCAATACCTACAGGGTCGTGAATATATTTCACGCATCTTAAAGCTCAATTCACCTTTCACCCCCGTTAGAAGCAAGATACAATAATAAGAAAAAGGAAGTAGAAAAGAGACCTGATATTATAACGTGACCAGAAACTAATTATGTAATTTTCTTATTTGTATTGTATTCATGTTTTACAGATTCCATATTATAAAAAATGACAGATTTAGGAATAATATTACTTTAATAATGAAATTTGGTATCTTTTTTATTACAGTCCGTATATTATAATTGGGTATAATTAAAAACTCTGTTAATAACCAATAAATTGTTTCACACTGACCTAAATCGCGTGAATATCAATCTGTTATATTATTATTATGCCTCAGTACTGTGTTTCGTTTCAATTATTCCTAATATTACTTACGTTAATAATATACACTATAATTACATATAGGTTTAATAACTGTTTCTGTTTTTAAAATATTTTTTATTGAAAACAAGTAATATTTTTACTGTAAAAATAGGAGTAATTGGTTAACAGTGTTAAAATCAGGATGTTTACGTGTTTCGCATACCAAATTCCAGAATCTTTTGGTTTATTAGGCTGGAAAATGTTCAAAGGAGACGCAAAGCCACTGTTTTTACGCGTTCAAAGAGAAGAGTTGCTAGGAGTGACAGGCTAAGCACAGGTCACGCGCCGCCCGAAGGCAAAACGTTTCATATGTTGACGGGAGAGTGCTATGTTTCGAATAGAAATGACGTATAGGCATTTCATACGTGCCTATGGGGTATAAAATGCCTGTACGCTTTTCTCTTTCTATTTTTGTACATTTGTACATTACAATAATAATGGCAATAATGGTTTTAATTCTTTACTTTGTGTAATCTAAAGAATGAAAATTGATACATTCATTAGTGCTGTCAAAAGGAAGCAAAAATATTCTGAGTAAAATCAATGAAAGTAATAACGTTTAGACAAAATATTTGCAACAATAAGATAGTTAAAAATCTACAATAAATATAATTAATTATCGTTATGTCAATATGAAACATTGTAATTGATGGTTAGGGAAATAATTTGTAATAAAACAAAAAACTTGTAGCATATTGAGTTATTTCTTTTTTTATTGTAAATATGTCATTGTATAAACAATATAAATACAAAAGTAATAAGTAAAGAAGAGAATGTGGACATGGAGACTGGATTTGCCAGCACAAGCAGGCATTATTCCGTTTGTCGTCACATCATACGCGTCGACCTTATACCTAATAATGCCAATACGTGTATCACATCAAAACCATTCTACACGCTCCTTAGTCTATGGCATGGGAGTGCAACTAGGCACTAGTAGCTCTTCACATCTTTTCATGTCGCCTGTGAATGTTAGCCGTAATCGCTCGGCTTTACCTGGCTTAGGGTGTCTCTGGACACGTTCCGTGCTCTGAAATACCTTGCGTCTCTAGCCGTTGTCGCTTAGATTTATTTCTAAAGTACATTTACAAAGGAGTAAGTAACATTTACAAAGGTGTAAGCAGATGATTTTAACACTTTGACTGCGGCACTCTGTATGTTATATATTATTATTGCGACACTAAGCTGGAGCATATTTGTTTAACTAAAGATGCGCCGACAATTCACTACAATATTACATTTTTAGCATCTGTGTATCATCTACGAATACATAGATGTAAGCTCCGTCCCCAGTTTTGTAGCGCCTATATAAATACAGCACTTTTGTTCGCCCATAACCCATATAGATTTATACCTACAACGCAGGAGTGTACAAGTCGCAAACGTGTTGCGCCGTACAATACACAGCATTGTTGTACGTTGCAAGGAAAGTGTTAAGGTAAATCATTGCGGAATTTATACCTTTTACGTAACGTCCAAATTAATGCTGAGGTAGCAATGGGAAGACCAGGATGAAGGATGGACAACCGATGTGGTAGAAAGGATCCCGAGTGGCGACCACGTCAAGGCAAAAAGGAGAACAGGGCATAGCGGGTAAAGGGTGGATGCAGAGTTTTAACTTTAATGAAGCCCTCTGCATGTTTTCATGTAACGAACAATATATAAAAATAAATTATTGAGCTAAACCCTATCGCTTCTTTGTCTATTTTAAAGTTGTCGAAAATAGGCACTTAATTTTAGTACTTAAGTGATGGATAATGGAGATTAAAGTTCAGAAAATTAAGTTATTTAGAAATTACGGGCGGACATTACAATTTGTACTAATTTAAATAGCAAATTTAATAATTAATTAAGTCTCATATCGTTCTGAAAGTTGTGAATTAACGATTCAAAATAATACCGGGAAAGCCGGCACTTGATATTTTAGGAGAGCGCGCTACTAAAGTTTGTAATTAAATTCGTTTGAAAAGTTACAAAATTTTATGCAAGCATTTAACTGGAAACTATTGTTTGTAGCTTTGTTTCGAGCTGTATTGTTGCCCACTTGTGCTGCTATGGGTGTTGGCGTGGATATTACGTCTGATTTAGGTACCGTTGATTATTTACACATTATTGGAGGCGACCATCTTAGTCCTCAAGGGTAGGAACGCATCCGCGTCCATCCTTAAATAGAACTTCTGTTCTATTTGAGAATGAACGTGGTTGTCAATGGGCTGCAGTGACCACTTAACTTCAGGTGGCCTGCATGCCCGTTTCTTACTCTTTCATAATAAAAAAAAACTTTTAATGTTATCAACTTCGATAACAATTAAGTAATAATCTTTTCTTATAAAAGAAGAGTAGTAAACGAGCATGCAAACCACCTGGTGTTAAGTAGTCGCAGCCTATAGACATCCATGAACAACCACAAACACGACTGAAATACTGTCTGGCCTCGAACGTAGATACGTTGCTACTCCTGCGGACTTAGATGGTCGAATCGCTTCAGAGTGTAGCTGGCAATAGTACTTCTTCAACCGAAACACATGTAAAGTAAATTTTAATCTTCATAAAACACAGATAACAAATACAAGTACGAAAATCTTATCCAAAATTTTAAGTATAATAAATACATACAGTCAAACCAAAATCGTTTCTACAAACCCATGTGGTTTTAGGCAGGTACAAGTTGTCATGGCAACCAATGGGTTCCTCTTGTAAGGGGTCCCCTTCACACCATAACACTGAACAAAGGTATTTCTAGCGGTACGCAAGCCTATAATAAAACGAAAAGGAAAAGCAATGTTTATTTGCGAAAATTCCCCTTTTGTGATTATTTCTTCTACACAAGGGAAGGTGAGAGAGCCGAATTGAAACATTTTTAGCGTTCCGTATATTATTGGTTAAAAGAGAATATTATTATTATTATTTCCTCGTGCAGTATACATATTTAACATGTAGTAGGACCAAAGGTCTACCGGGAAGGTACCATCGCAGCCGTGGAAAAAGTGTTGTGTTTCAGTTAAAGATACCGTAACTCCCTTCACTCAACAACGACACGTCCATCTAAGTCTTTGGAGTACCACATCTACGTAAGTCCTTATAGGATATAAATCCTGTTTGATGTTGTATGTGGATGCCCATGGTATGTAAAGACCATTTACCAGGTGGACAGCATGGTTGTTGTTGCTTAAGGGTTCTTTCGGATAAATGACATTCTTGGGGTTAACCAAGTCAGATCCGTCATATGATTACTGCCGAATATACAAAGTTTGGTCGCTCGACCAGACACGCCACTTGCCTGAAGTCACCTTAGGCAGATCTAGTAACCTTTGCCAATACACTTATGAATACAATACAATACAAATCCTCCATTTGCGACGAAATTGTGACATTTCAAGATATACAGCTGTCCATATTTTTATTATTTCGAGTACTTTATTTGAAAACTTAATAATACCTTTACATGAATTGTTGCAATATTAGTTGACCTAAAATATTCTCTAACAGTATTATATGCTATAGAATAGGGATTTTAAGGCGCTTCATAACCGTAACCGAAACTATTGGATGTCCGATATAAAAATCTATCCGTATCCGTAACCAAATCCGATATAAAATTTTCGGATAATTTCGAATAGCGGCGGAGTCTAAATGAGACAATTTTTTTGATCGGCCGAGACACAAGCCGCGTGCGTCCATGCATTGTTTGTTTACTACGCTGTGCTTTTAAAATTCCCTATACATTTAATATCCATAACCGAAACTACCCGAAACTAACGGATAAACCGATATAATTTCATATCCGTATCCGTATCCGAATCCTGTATTATAATTATTCCTATATCCGTATCCAATCCGTATGTGAAATTTCATGTTCCTACTTAAAAAAAAAACCTACTATAGAAGGTCTAATCGATCAAAAGTTTAAAAATCGTCTGCTTTAAAGTCGAGGTTATTCAGATGTAACGCTCTCGTTACAGGCTTTTAAAATAGTTATGCTACAGCACAAAGGGCAATTTGTGAGGAATCCAGAAGTCCCGTTTCACGGTAATAGCGAATTAGCCGAAGTTAAGTGCAAGTGACTGCGAAGTCATACGAGTATGAGCAAAGGAAAATCTACGTTCAGAAAGTTCAAACGAAGTGAAAATCAACGTGCAAGCGGAAACTGCCGTCTGTTGCCATAGCAACTCGCCCGAGTGCTCGCACCGTAAACAACACCTTTTTAGGGTTCCCTACTCAAAGGCTGAACAGAATCCATTTTTGAAACTTCTTTATCGATAGTGTTATATAACGGATACTCACGATTAACGCTTTTTAATTGC
This sequence comes from Phocides pigmalion okeechobee, assembly GCA_018251015.1. NCBI lineage: Eukaryota > Metazoa > Arthropoda > Insecta > Lepidoptera > Hesperiidae > Phocides > Phocides pigmalion. Next base: position 7,702 of record DWON01011736.1, read on the forward strand.
CGATATATCAGTTTCGCCGTGACCACGAGCTACGTAACTGGTTCGAAATATCGGCAATTAAAAAGCGTTAATCGTGAGCACCCGTTGTATAACAACGTATAAATTCCGCGATAATATTACTTTAACGTTGTATATTCTTTATCGATGCATGGGAGAAATATTATAGCAAAGTTAAAAAATCATCACACTTTCCGACCCCATCTTGAAAAGAATCGTCACTTTTCATGTCACTTTGGACCGTCACTTGCGCCATGCGTGTTTACTAAAATAGAGAAGTGATGTAATGGACTTATTAAAATCATTTAAATAAATAGTGATGGTGAGAGATTTTTTTTTTAATTTTTTAGTATTACGATGATAAACTTGTTATTGGGCAGGTACTGGCTCCCAGGCCACAGCCCACGCTTTTCTGGGAGCCACGGCTCTACGCATTAAATGTTATTGTAAAATTATGGTCAATAAATGATTATTTGTATTATTATTATTAGTATTTTGAAAAATCAACACATGATTTGATATAATTTTTAATTAACCTCACTTTTGGTGTAAGTATTAGTAAATGTATATTGATTTATTGAAACTAACCATCACATAATAATATGCCTGTCAATTTAGCAGACATTAATTAAAAACAAAAAGTTTCATTTCATAAGTGTGTACATTAATACACACACACACACACTTTTCTAAAACGAAAGTAGCAAAGGAGCATTTAGTCCACTTTATGGTAAGTGGTTACTGCCTCCCATGGACATCTATAACCGACGTTCATCATATTGACAAAGTGCGGATTGGCACACATTAAGTTTCCTCAGTATATTTTTACGTCAAAGCACATGATAATTATTTTCTCATGCGTACATTACTTCGAAAGAAATGTATTTATGTAGGTCTGTTACGGATTTGAAGTCTGGACTTTCTCATGTGATAGAACAGAATCTTACGGATTACAGATTTACACTAATTACTTAAGTTGCTGTACTGTAGGTAATAAAATTTAAGGGATTCCGACCCTAAATGTTGTGTGAGAAACCGGAATATGACTATTAGGCTATACCTTTACATATACATACGTTCAACGTACCAAGTTCACACCCATCGAAATTGAAACAGGGAAACATAAAATTCAAGCAATGTGTGTTACTGGAAACGGTCGGTTACCATAGCAACGCGTCCGCCAGTTACATAAACAATGCACCTCTTCTTAAAATATGTATTGCTAGTCTCCCGCCCCACGGCTATGTCCGCAATTCTGTTTTTCAATGGAACTGAATAGAATGTAAATTGACGGTGAATACGACGCATACACGCTTGTGTAGTTCGTAAATGACAAAGTTAAGGGTCGTCTGATAGGTTGAAAGTTGGATGGATGACCGTTAGTGGCTAATTTCCTGTGATTCCGGGCTTTAAACAAAGAAATCTCTAAATATTATAAAACAAAGTCCCCCGTCACGACTTTCTGTCTCTGTTTATGATAAACACAAATAGTACTGGACAATTTTTCTCAGTTTTTAATAACAGGTAGAGTGATTTCTGAGGTCTTGGTGCATAGTAAATAAAGTTATTTGTAAATTGAGCGAGAAATTAAATATTTAAATTCAATATAGTAATTCAGTCGTCGTTCGAAATAGATGTTTGTTATTGTTAGTTTTTGCAACTAGGTAACGACTGGATGCATGTATGAAAGTAAAATAATGTAAGTAAATATAAACTATTACCCGAGCGAAGCAGGGCCGGGTCTTACTTCAACTTAATCCACCACCACACATAACATCTTCGTAACAAATCAATGACAACAACCTCATAAGTAATTTACACGTCACTAATAAACATTAGTATGTTAATCGAAGAGAATGATAATTTACGAGAGCGAACATGATATTCCACATAAAATCACAATAAATTAGTATGAAACAAAAATATCTGATAAAAACAAGATTCCTTTATTGATTTATTAAAGCGCGCACGTCCAAATATTTTTATTAGGAGCATTATGTGTCATTATGTTTTTATTCCGACAAGAAACGATCCGACGATCATTAACTCAGCGGGTAGCTAAGATGACAAGGTTGTATTTAAAAACCCTTTTTTAGGTAGAACATCAACTACTTAATTCTTTAGTAATTAATATAGTAGGTAATGTGATTACGAAAAGTATAGTCTTAAGGTTCTCTAGCCAAATTTATATGAATATTAAAATTGTGACTGATCGCTGTCTTTTTCTCTGTCTGTCTCTGTCGCGATTTTTTTTTATTATGAAAGAGTAAGAAACGGGCATGCAGGCCACCTGATGTTAAGTGGTCACTGCAGCCCATGGA
>DWON01011737.1:0-10019 GCA_018251015.1 Phocides pigmalion okeechobee
CGGCTCTACCAGCTTTATATTCATCTGAAAACATATAAAGAATTTCATTACAATCGGTCCAGCCGTTTAGGAGTAGTTCAGTGACATGCCCGCACAAAGTCAAATTCAAAATCAAATATTTTATTTCATTGTAAGGTATTTACATACACTTAACGAACGTCAAGGGTACAGGGTAAAATCAGTACATCGGATTTGAGCGCCCTGTTGGCTAAGGTTGACCGGGAGAAAAAACTGGCGGAAAAATATTCTCAGCACTCTTTTTAAATCAGTCATTGGTAAAAAGACATTATACAGTATAACTTTAGAAAGACGGTGAGCACACGAGACTGCTAAGCGTGTGTGTTAGAATCTTTCCACTGTCATCTGCACAGAAGAATTCTCTATATAAATATAGGAAAAGACTAGTGCTCATTTACGTGATTTAGATTTATCATGAGTTGTAAATAAATCTAAGAACATAAATATTCCCAAAAAAATAAGACATTGTTTATTTCAGCCTGAAAGGGAAAACAGTAGCCAATATTTACTTTTCATTTATTGTAACCGCCGACCCCAAAACCAGGAATAATCGCAGAAACAATAGCGCAATATTTGGTAACGTCAAAAGTAGATTCAATGTATAACAATGTTTTGCGTCCATTTTTATGAATGGAATGTAAACAATGAGAATGAAAATAATTAATTTAAATGTTTAAATCGTTATAAATTAAATTTCAAACGGATATTTACACTAGATTTTAAAGGTGGAAGGAAAGGTGGGTCGTGTTTGTGGTTGTACGTGGACTATGGGCTGCGACTACTTAACATCAGGTGGTTTGCATGCTCGTTTGCTACTCTTCTCACATAAAAAAGGCATTAGGTTGAATAATGTAAATCTTATGCAGAACAAAACCATTTAGTGATACTTTCTTAAACCCGTTACATGGTAATAACGGGTACTCATCATTATCGGAATTTGATTATCGATACTTCGAATCAGTTGCGTGGCTCGTTACGGCTAAAGTTCGAGGCGATAGCGGCAATTAAAAATCATTCATCGTTTACCGTTACATAGTAAAATGTATAAATTTCGCGATGATATTAGTTTGAAATCAACTAGTGATAGTCGTAAACCACGTCCTCTACGGCTTTGGGTCGCACCAAAAGTTAGTTCCGTCGCTTGATTACCGTCGAAAATGTAGGCGCTGTCTCTCGACCGGTCACGCTACCCGCGTGACGTCACCTCACCAAGTACAGAAAGTTACTGTCCTATAACGCCGTAGAAATTGACCAATTTACATTCTTTTCTGCAATAGACAGTACAAAAAACGATAAACTTTGTAGCTTATCAGGCCTTAAATGGTGGCTGCCGAAGAATGATTTCTGTAACCAATTCCATATAAAACAGGAGTCCTATCTGAAATCGATCACATGCGCTACTACTCCTGAGAACTAAGATGAATTGCATTCTGTGTTACCATAATCTCCAACCAGAACATTATAATACTGCGAAGCTGGTCTTTAATATCCACCCATTACTGTTTCACTGCTGGGGCCACGTCTTTTTTCAGAATGAGAACCTCTAGGCATTTTCCACTATGTCGGATGTTTGAGAATGCTAATAAGGCAGAAATAGGTTCGGAAATGTTACCTCTGGAAGTTAACTAATAAGGCGGAAACATGTTCGGCAATATTGCTTCAGGAAGTGAAGTAATAAGGCAGAAATAGGTTCGGCAATGTTGCCGCTGGAAGTGAAGTAACAAGGCAGAAATAGGTACAGCAGTGTTGCCTCTAGAAGTGAAGTTAAAAAGTCATACGATCTTATTAAAAGTAATTTTAATATTTGTAGCGAAAAGGTAAGCGGGCTACCTTTGAAACACCAGAGGCGTCGCGGTATCGCTAGCGAAAGACAGCTCATTGCGCCTTTTGAGCTGCATGTCATAACGTTAAGGAATAACTAAAGAGCCCGCTTTGCACTCTTACTTTAGTAATGAATTATTATTCATTCGTCATTGTTGTCATTCGTCAATTGTTTCGTCAATTGTTTTTAAAAGTACATTTTTTTTGCAGATGAAAGCGTGGACTGCGCACGATCAAGACACCACGCTGTCTTGCTGCAGAACTTTACACGTGAAGCATGCCGCATATGCAAGTGCATTGTACACATTGGTGAGTATTTTGTTTATGTAGAACAAATAACAAAGGACTATGCTATCCATGAAGGTAAGCCGTACTGTTGTCCGTGGGTATCTGTAATCAACTGCCTGTTAAAAGGATATAAAGGACTTTTTATTGAATTAAGAGAAAGTACACAAACCTTCGTAATTCGCATTCGTAAATAATTACAGTAACTAAAAAGAAGTTTTGTAAAAAGGTCTCTCTTGAAGTCTTGAGGCGTTGGTTCATTATCAGTCAAATCGTGGGTTTAATTTTCAAAACGATGACATTCCTGACCATAAAATACTAGCGAGTCGGGCAAATATTTTGCCGTTCTAAAAATAAAAAACTACCATTCATTTACTTGGGCGTGCACTTCGTTCTACTGGGCTGAAAAATATAAACTCAAGTAATAAGAATGTAGACCACGAGACGTGTTATACCTACCTGGTACAACTGTGAGTCCACTATCCAGAAATCCTTCCAAGTCAGACAAAAAATATCGCAATAGGTTCCGTCGTTTAACAAGGATTCTGTGATTTTGTTTATTTTTTTATTTCTGATGTTAAGTAGTCGTAGCCCATAGACATCCACGTACAACCACAAAAACGACTGAAATTCTATCTGAGCTTGAACGTGGATACGTTCCTACTCCTAAGGACTAAGATGGTCACCTCGCTTGACCGGTAGTTTGGCCACGTCGCCATTCTTTTCCGCGTGTGTTGATATACACACGGGAAGAAGAATTATATATACAAAGATATACAAAAGCGTAACAATGGTATAGTTATGTATTGCTTTATATTACCCTAATATTTCTGTACGCTCCACGTGTTTTGGTTATCAAACCGTTCAAAGCGGAACACGTCATCATAAGTACTGCTGCGATAATGTATTTCCGTGTGAGAATTCCGCTCAGAGACCTGCCTTTGAATACAGCAGTGCTGTTTGAGGCTAACGACACTTTTTAGGATTCCGAAGGCTAAAACGGAAACCTTTAGCAGACTTAGAGTTCTGAAGACAAATGGCTGAAACAGACACCGCTTTATTTCGACATTTAAGGGTGGAAGAACTATAGTTAAATCGGGGAGGCACCACCGCTGTCCTAATATTCCGCCGTAAAGCATTACTTGTGTTTCGGTTGGAGAGGTGCGGTTGACGCTTACATTTTGAAGCCAGGCAACAAGTTAACTTATTATGCACTAAAACTTTCCTCAGGAATCACTCCAATTTTAAACAACAGAAAATTATGAGAAAATCCGCCCAGAACTTTTTGATTGTATCGTGAATAGAGAGACCGACAAACGTAATGGGAGACTTTGTTTTATAATATATATGTTATGTAAGTATGTCCATTAAAAAGTTTTGCAACAATGCAATTTTCTAGTTTTCAGCGGCATTAGTCATGATTCCAACTTTTACTTTTTGTGCGACTCGTCTTCATTTAAACAATATTTTTGGTCACTTGCTCCATTTTTTAAATACTTTAGTTGGAAAATAAAAGCTTTTTTGACAATACAAAACTCATTTGTATAGTAACAAAAGATATTGTTATATTATAAAAAATAGGTACAGAAATTCTTAGATTTTTCTGAAATTGTAGTCATCATGTTATTTGATGCAAGCTATGTTGTTGTAAAGTTTCATTACAATTCGTTTAGTACTTTTTGGAAAGAATAACTTTCAAATCAACTTCATAAGAACTTGCTGTTCTATACGGAGTTATTAATGTCAACTGACCACTTACCATCTAGAGGTTTGCACGTTGGTATTCTTTTTCTATTTTGCGTAAAAATATTTTATTAAAAGGGATACTATACTAACTTTAATAACTTTTACGTTTCTCTTGCTCTTTTCTCTATACTAATGTGTTTGCTTGCTTCTGCATGGCATAGCAGATAGCCTCAAGAGATAGCCGAGTGGTAAAATCTAGGCGTCTCCTAGTGGGACCGCAGTTCCATTTCGTGGCATGCACTTCTGATTTTTAGATACTATATACATATTAAAGACTGTAACTTGGTTTAATGAAGAATGGAAACGTCGTGAGGAAAGGTGCTTGTCTTAAAATTCTTCAAAAGTTCTCAAAAGTGTGTGAAGTCTACAAATCCACATGCCAGCTTGGACTGTGGGCTATGATCTAATTTTTTCATTTTGAGAGAAGACCCATACCGAACAGTGAGACATTTAGAAAATATTTGTGTATTTTAAGGGCTGGTTTGAATCTCGCGCAAACGTATTAACGAGTATTACACTCAGTATTTGTAGTTATTTTCATTACAGCTGCTTATTTCCAGTTTTAGTTCATTTCAGATGTATAATAAAATGTCTCTTTACAAACACGTTACGTATTTACATTATTTGGACTTGTTAGTTATCAACTTCATTCTAAAATAAATTCACTTTGCTACCTAAATTTCTAGATATAAGTATTGAAATAAGCTTTACGCCAAATAACTTTTGAGCCGCGAGTTAGCAATTTAATATCTAATAATAATAGCAGAGCATGCAGCTGCCGTCGGGAGTTACTCGCGAGTTGGTTAAATTTTAAGCCGGAAAACTGTATAGTTACATACAACTAGAGACTTCCGTGGAGATTTAAACATAATTAAATTGTACACAGAGGTTATAATTGTTATGAAATTTTGTATAACAGAAATTATGATTTTAAGTTAATGTTATTGCGGAATTTATACATTACAGGGTAGGTTGACTCACCGATTAACGATCGCAGAGTCAACTTACCCTGATGATGCTCTGTTTTGGGGCGAAACACGTGATGGTACTAATATGTGTAATGGTATATATTTTTAATTATATCACGTTTTCCTATCCTCATAGCGCAAACTTTGAAATATATACCATTATACTATTAACTATTTGTACATTTTACTATGGACCGGGCGATTAGGGATTAACGATTTTTGATAGCCGACATTTCGCACCAGTTTATAATTTAGCAATTTTATACTGTTATTATTTTAAAAATTATTTTTTTACTGCTATTAGGTGGTTTGCAAGCTTGTTTGTTATTCTTCTCATATAAAAAAGATTTAAAGTAAAGATTAAATAATGAAATTAGATTTAATTATATAACGGGTACTCACGATTAACGCTTTTTAATTGCCTATTTTTTGCACCAGTCGCAAAGCTCGTGGTCACGGCGATTTGTGGAGGCGGGGGAAACTGTTGACAGGTGCTGGAATGCTAGCAGAAATTAAATTTAAATATTACTATTATGGTAAATCTAAGCTAGTGTATGGAGTCAGGCAATATACAAGAACCGTTATTGACAGGGTTTTTGTGTGTTAACAGAGAATCAATTAAGTGTGCAAGCCATCCATTAAGTGGTCAATGCCCATGAATAGCCACATCCGATATAAAATAGCAATAAAGCCGGTTTATGACGGCGGAGGTGGCACTTTCCCGCTCGTACTATATGTAGTTGTACAATCTATGTTGATCATAAAAGAAATATAACTCACTGTAATAAAAGTCTAACCTAAACAATCTAAATTATTCTTAAACCAACCCTCTTGTCACCGGTGGCATCGATGGCGGACCCTACAGTCCAAAGGTTTTAAAGCCAAGCAGAATAAATACGTAATCACTGCTTAGTGGAACATACATACGCTGCTTGGGTTCTTCTGCAGCCTCTGCCGCAGCTCTAGCCCTAAAAAAGGGATCAATTTAAGGCTTTATTTATAATTATTATTCTCATCTCACTCCTTATTTGTAAGAATAATAATAATTATTATAAATTGTTACTGATAATACCTTAAAGGTAATTACAATAAATGGTTACGCTTAAACAATCTAAGGAGTCCGAGCCCTTGCGGCTTGCCCAGAACGCTAGTGGCATTCCACGTTGAATTGCGATTGCAATTCTCTGCACGAGTTACAAGCCTCTTAAAATACATTAATATTATCTAACTGTCACTTACAGTCATAACACATACACATTTTTACATACATTGGAGGCGACCATCTTAGTCCTCAAGAGTAGGAACGCATTCGCGTCCATCCTTAAAACAGAACTTCTGTTCTATTTGAGATTGGACGTGGTTGTCCATGGGCTGTAGTGACCACTTAACACCAGATGGTCTGCATGCCCGTTTTGGTCTCTTTCGCAATAAAAAAAAAATAACATTATTGATACATTTTAGTCAAAACATTTCTAGGAAATCCTCGCGAACAAACTTCATTTAACTCAAATAACAAGCCGGTAGTGCCTACACATGTTGTAGAGTATATTTGGGGAAATATAAGGAAAAACTGGTCCCACTATTATACACTAATTGAGAAGGTTGTGTCGGGACTCGTATGAAATGAGAATAGTGACGAAAATAGTCCGATATCATTGCCGACGTATTTTTCGTTTAGTTCCGTATTTCCTGTCAATCCAATGTCCCAATTGTCCATTCAATTGGCAGGAAATATCTCATGGCTTGAATAAAAGGAAAAAATTGGTGAAAGATACAGATATTTCATTTATGGAGTGGACAAATTCAAATAATTTATTTAATTGCAAGGTATTTACATGCACTTAATGAACGTTAAGGGTACAATGTAAAATCAGTACATCGGCTTTGAGCGCCTGTTGGCTAAGGTTGACCGAGAGAAAAAAGCCGGTGGAAAAACACACGCAATATGTAGAAATTTACAAGGTGGAAGAACTTCAGTGCGACTGGGGGGGTACCACCGCCGCTCGCATAATCCGCCGTAAAACATTACTTGTGTTTCGGTTGGAGAGGTGCGGTTGCTGGCTTCACTTTGAAGCGGAGCGACCATCTTAGTCCTTAGGAGTAGCAACGCATCTACTCGTATGTTCGAGCTCAGATAGGATTTCGGTCGTGTTTGTGGTTCTTCGAGGATGTATATGAGCTGTGACCACTTAATTTTAGGTGGTTTGCATGCTCGTTTGTTACTCTTCTCACATAAAAAAAAATAGAAAACTGGAGGTATATTTTCTCGTTAAAATTCTATTGAAGCCGTAGATTATAAAAGAGAGCTTTTTGTAAAAAAAGATGATAGAATTTTCTATAAATAGGTAAGCACTGCCCTTTTTGTTGGTACTAACAAAGCTTATCGGATGCTTAAAAGCTCCTTATTTGTATTTTTTATTTAAGTGCAAATCATAATGGATTCTCAATTTCTTTAAAATAGAGATTAAATTTATATTTTAAGAACCTTCTAAATAATAAATAGGCGACACTTTTGTCTTATACAAAATATTTTTTGTTGGCCTTTGTAAGTTAGAATTGTATGGTGTGATGTCGGACGGTATGACACTTTTGTATGCCATCATGCAGTCATTTCATATTTCGACTTACTTGTATGAGTGGCGCGTATATTTAGTTACTTTTTCGTGTGCGTGAGTGTATTTATATATGACATACAAGCTAGCAAGCAAGCGAACATACAAGCCATCTCATATTAAGCAGTATGGGCTGTACGTACATATCTATGTAGATATGTACATTAGAAATTTTGTAAGTCCAAATTTGACGTTAACTTTTCTAAGTCCAAGATGATTTCACCACATCACAATGTTATATCTATGGAGATATGTACGCCTTAAATTTTGGAGATATGTATGCCTTAAATTTTCTCGATCTCTCTCAGCCTTAATTTGAATACATATTGTAGTGTTCACCTGGTGCACTAGCTCGGCAACTCACGATGTGCGCAGGCGGTGCGTCCGCTCTCCCCGTGGCCTGAGCGTTAATGACCTACCCGCCTACCACACCATAAGCACGAGACAGTGTATATAGCTATTAATATAGTAGCAGCCCAATACAAACACTACACGTATTATTAAGTTATTTTAACGCAAATTTGCAGCAATCTGCTACCACCATGTATAATGGTATATATCTCAATGCATGCACTATGAAGATATGATAAAGCGAATAGAGTAAAATATATAGTGCCTTCACCTCTGGTCTTACTATTGGCAATGCATCTTGGTCTGAGTAATAACCAAATTAATTAATTATTTGCACCATACTGCATGGTTATGGACTTTTTTTATCGGAATAGCCTGGCACGGGTGCCTTTCGAGACAGGGGCCGATAGAAAGGTATGTGGGGCTCCAGCCCATTAAAAAACCCACCGGTATCCATCACAGGAACGCTCGCGCATGGCCATAAACTTCCTTTAGATTGTTTAGGTTAGGCTTTTATCATAATTAGTTTTAAGGTTTTCATTATTGTAATTAAAATGTAAATAGATTTTTAAAGTAATTGTAGTTTAGATGACCGTTTTCGAAACAATATTTTCAAAGTACGTATTGCTATAGAGTTTATTGCAGGCGCTTAACCTTTATTTATTTACAAATAAGTTATTGTACCGGTATATCACTTAATACATATATATAAAAGAAAATGTAGTACAAAGGACTGCTTATTTCAAAATGAAATCTCTTCCAGCAGCCATATAACTATATAAAATTGATTATACATACATGCTTTTTTCGAGGAACCCACTAGTTAGCGTTAAAATTAAATATTTGTAACCAAAAATGATAAACAATATTTCTAAAATGAATTATGTATATAGTAATTTCTACAAACAGATACATTTTCATTACCTTGCGCTCGTTATCTATTGGGAATAGTGTATCGAGACCGTAATAAATGAATACGACAAGATAATGGATATTATAACTGATATTGCCGTGTATAGTTGAATTATGACTATTAATTAGTGGCTGAATGTAATATCTACGAGCGTGGTTGGAATAATTAGAGTATAGATGATATATTTCTTTAGGTAGTCGCTACAGCCTATGGATACAGTACCTCAAACATGACGGAAGTCTATCGGAGGTCGTTCGTAAATGCATAACTACTCCTGTCAAAAGATAGTTGCTTCACTTATGTGTGTAGCCGTCGGCTACTAGCCGATAATCAAACCCCCCAAACCTAAATACAGGGTATGTTTCACAGTCAATTTATAAACGAAAACCTATTTTTTCGAATGTATATATTTTACTATATGTACCGGATAATTTATTAACGATTTCTGATTTTTATTGCCGATATTTCAAACCAGTTGCATGACTCGTGATCACGGCGAAACTGTTCCGTTAATGTTTATAATATTAAAAGTGAAATACCAATGTTCAAAAATCTATACACATAATAAATCTGTAACTGATCACTGTCTGTATATGACAAATATATTTAAAAATTCATAATGGGGTGCCTTTATATATGCAAGAGAACCCAAAACACAGTTTTTTTTTATTTTATCTGTTTATGTGCATGTCTGTATGTCTGTTTGTTTGTGCACGCTAATCTCAGAAACGGCTCATCCGATTTGAATGCAGTTTTCCGGATTATATTGTGATGGGCTTCACTTAACATTTAGTGTTGTTTTTCATTGGAATCGGTTAACAAATAAAGAAGGTATGTCAATTTAACTCAATCATCACCGACAAAGCCGTGGGCAAGCTAGTATATAACAAACAGCGTTGAAACTGTAAAATTACTTCTCCATAACAAGGTTATTCTAACATAAATTTTAATGACCTTTCAAAACCGTTCAGGTGTCAGAGTTCCACTGTTTGAAAAGCTAATTGCATACGTTGTTCGTTATTATTTTATGCAGCTAACCACGTCACTGCAAAGAACAGAGTTTTACTATCCAAATATAATTCAAATTTTAAAATAATAATGTATTTTCTGTGTATGACTGTAACCCGTTAAATGTATCACTGCTGTGCACGGGTTTCTATCAAAATCCAAAACAGGCCCGGTCATGATAATATTGTTACACTCGTGGGGTTTTGCACAATGAAACACAGAGATAATTTTTACAGACACTTAGTACATTTAACGGACAGAGTAACGTCCTACCCCCTACTTGTATCTCGAATGCTC
>DWON01011738.1:0-10019 GCA_018251015.1 Phocides pigmalion okeechobee
CAATCTCAAATAGAACAGAAGTTCTATTTAAGGATAGACGCGGATGCGTTCCTACTCTTGAGGACTAAGATGGTCGCGTCCAATAATGTGTATCCGGCAACCACTCCTCCCCATCCGAAACACATTACATGAAGAACATGTTGCTTTACGACGGGTTATGAGGGTGGCGGTGGTGCCGCCCCGAGCGAGCTCTAACGGCTCTACCACCTTTATATAGAGACTAGTTGGCTATACTTAAAACGAAACGGAAGCGGTTTTCTCAAACTACCCGTTCTTACTAACGACTTCAGCTTCACAGCATTTTACTATCCCTATTCACATTTTGACATTGAAGTTTTACTGAATGGTTCAAAAAACTAAAAGCTTATTTGAATATTAAGTAAAATAAATTGTTAGTTTCTCTCGCCCTAGAAGTTTACTTTTTGTATCTCGAATAATTGTATCTATTACGGCTACTATTTTAAATTAATAGTTTATGTTGTGGATCGTAATCCGTTAGCCATTTAAAAAATGTTACATCAATTGCCTTCGTTTTGTATTTGTTATAATATCATTCTACTCGTTGTATTTGTTATAACATCATTTTACTCGGTGTTTTTTTATAAACTTGTGATATTGTGACAGATCGTATAAAGTGTGCCAGACCATTTACATGTACATTTATGTCGTCTTATAGTTTTGAATGTAACTATTGTGTTACTAAACATAAATATGTTTAATATTAAATAAATACGTATTATTAAATTATAGCTATTATTCAATGATATTTCGGAGTCATTAATTAATAAAGTTAAATGAGAAAGTTACGTTAAATAATAAAACACTATGTTAATATGCACTTTTAATAACTGTGAAAATACACTTCCACATTCATTTAACATCCAAATAATTATCGTCAACATAATTCGCATAACTTATTTCGAAATTAATAAAAAAATACAAATAAAATTTGTGTGAACCGCACTTACTACGTTTTAAAATATCTATTATGTTATAATAATAAAAATGAATACTTTGGCAAAACGTCAGTAAATGGGTCCAAAATCAATCACAAAAAGTTATGCCACTAATAACTAGAATACTTATGCTAAATTTTGTACATAATATACTTCTTAGCAGAAAATTTATAGATGTTAAAGCAAATATAATTAATATAACCAATTCTAAACTATGCATTTAGAGTATATTTGTCTTTACATGTAAAAAATGCTCATTTAAGATAGGAATAGCGAAGGGAAGCCGGATATGATATATAATAATTATATAAATAATATTATAATTTAATATGACTCGGACTCGTAAACTCAGAACGCACAACGCATTCTATTTAAGCATTCATTAAAATATACCAAGACACGTTTACAAGTGTTAATATAAAAATATCTACAAGATTAAAATTCCACAAAACTCAATTCCCTATCGCTCTTTTCGTTACAAGACAAACTAGTTTCGACAACCAGGCTGATATTGCCAGGAAAGTTATTTCTAAAGCTAATCGGACAATAATTTTGATGTAAATATGATTAGGAGCCATTCATTAATAACGTAAGGATGATGTTGACAATTTTTGATCAAGGGTAAGTAAGATTTTTTTAACTCCTCCCCAGGTCTTACGTAAGATTCCATTTCATTTTTCAGTATAATAAAATTTTGTTAGGGTAGGATAAGTTATATTAAAATACATGTAATACATTGTGCGATGCTTTTCATATATTTTACAATATTTATTCTATGTAAAACAAGTAAAAAAACAGTTCATCCTAATATAATTTTTACCTTCAAGACTCAAATAAAATATGATGCCTTTCAAAACCACTTGACCGCGATTTCTAATATAAAATATCGACTTGGAAATTATTGCGTAAGAATTGTTTAGATGTTCAAAGTAACGGTATATAGAGATTTTTCAATCCCCTTGCCCCTTTTTCTGCGACCCTAAAGTAATTAATGAATGGCCCTTACTCGATTTGCCGCCCCCTGAAGATGTTTTCTGCGTGTGTTGCACGTCTTGCACCACTTTGCAGCAGTCTTCTTGCACGAATTTACGGTGACCACTTTTTTGGAATTTACGTTATGTGCTTGAACGACAAATTTCGCAAACACTTCGTCATTCTGTACCCTCCCCATTTCTTACAACTGTCGCGCGTTCCGTTAGAAAAGTACAACAACCGTGTGTCATACAAACTTTTGTGTACTATAAAATAATCGTTATTACAATGAACGGTGCTGTGCAATCTAGTGCAAAGCGTCATTGGTAAACTAATAAATTACACACATTTATTATCATTATAACTAAAATAAATGACGTAACAAATAGATTTGTATTAAAAGACGAATTAATTTAATATAAATTTTAATGCTGTTTACTTATTATGAAGAAAACTAAAGTTAAATGTATATTAATCGTGTTACGAGTAAGCTTATAAAATTATATTAATTATAGAGTCCCGTATTATTTTTACGGCAAAAATTAAAAATAGTTTACACAGATTATATCATGCCGTCCGTATTACAGAAAATGTGTAAAAGTGAAAAACCACTCACAGAAAAAGTATTTAAAATATTTTATGTTTTCTATGTGATTAAAGAGTAGATTAAAATTAACTACTATTTACTAGAACTTGATTGATCCGATAATGTGTAAACGCCTCTAAGAGAAAATAATCTAAAAAAATCTATATTTATTTGGAACGTAGCTAATGTATTTGGTGCGTGCATCTCATTATTTGACTCGGTGTAAACGTGCATCAAGTGCCAATTACCAAAATTATCTGACACAGTTTCTCGCATGAACGTATGACAATTTGAAGGCGATATAATATTACGAGAAAATAAAATTTACTTATTTCCATCATTGAACAATAACAATCTTGACTTAATCAATCTTCTTAAACCAATTTTTCACTTAATCTATTTTCAGTAGGACGCAATTTTTATACTTGTGATATTTTCAGTCTAACTCAGATGTAGAGTTATTATTTTTCATTTCTTATTATTCTGTGGGTATCTTAATCATTAATATAATTACAAGCCTCATATGAATTTTAGCAGTGATTTGTAGAACTAGTGCTAAGGATATTATTAGGTATTTGCCGAGCCAAATCACTTTAAAAAGAAGTTCTGTTAGTTTTTGTTTTCTACTTACCTATTATTGCAACGTGTTACCCGCACATGTCTATAGTATACAGTTAACTAAACGCTTACAGTCCCTGGAATTACTCTACTTATTACTACGAATTATGATCACATTTTTAAGTATAACAGACAGTTTAACACTAAACAGGGTGAGTTAACATCTGAAATCAAACTTTGGATCCTCAATATTTTCTAAAAATGCACACTATATTTTTGGTCTATTTAGTTATGTTGGACATAAACAGCTAAAAGTATAAAAACGTCAATAATCTTGATAAATGGACTGTTATCATTAAACTGTTAAAACCAAACTAAACTGTGAAAACTGTTAAACTGTTAATTACCAAATTGACAATTCTAAGTGAGTTAATTCTAGTACTTACGTTATAACGAAAAAATTATGATATTATTTTCCGTAATTCAACAATAAAGACATGTAAAAATGTTGGTATCTAAAAAATTATAATTTTTTTTTTAAATAGTTTTTAAAATAGCCTAAAAACATGGAAGAAGCAATCCATAGATATGCTGAAACACAAAGTATTAAATTGTTTAATATTGCCTGTTATTGTAGAAGATTTTTATGAACAAAATTATCTGCAATTACGTTTAAGCGACGTATAATTCTCTATCAGAATGAGTTGCGTTAAAGAAAAAAACACAACTGTTAAATAAAAAAATATAGGTAAGTATTAAGAAATTAAGTCATATAGTTAAATTAGCAGCATATAGTTATATATTTGTATATAAACTAAAATTGCTTGAATAGTGCACATTGGGTATAACATTAAGACAGTTTAAAACGTGCACACTATACATCTTTTATAAATGCTAGCGTATGTTATTGTACTTTTTAAATATTATATGCTAGTCGTAGAACTAAACGTCGTAGTACTAAACTAGTCGTAGAACTAAACGTTAGTATATGTAAATTCGAAATTACAGTCACTCTTATTGCTAGACTCATAAAAGGTTTATTAAAATTAATCTTCAAAATAAAATTATTATTTATTTAAACAAATTGATGTTGTCGACCTATATTCTGTTCGAGTATATAATTTATACGACTTTTGCATTATCTTATAAACAAGTACATACAATGTGCAATTTAAGAAATAGAGGATTTTTAAAACGTCTCGTGACGCAGTACGAAGGATTAGGAATTACTGACATACTTTTTACAAAAATATACTACTAGTTATATGATCAATAAACTTGATGTGCTATTAATAAGTTAAACATCATTTTTATGCGTGAAACATTTTTCCTTTTTTTTATCATTTTCATTGTGAGTTTGTTCATTTTATGTATAATGTGAAAATATGGAATACATCTATTTAGATTTCATCTGCGTCTGAGATTTGTCGAAGAATAATTATAGTTAAGATTGCCTTATTAAGCAATACTTTCAAATTAAATATGTTTATACAGTTTAAAGCATAGTGTTAAACTTGTGTTTCGGACCAAGTCACGGATTATGACAAGCTTGGAAAGCTATCACTATGCAGTAGCCCTATACAATCATCTCGTATAGTTAGGTAGATGTTTAATATAAATAACTGACACTGAACGTCAAAATCTTAACGCCACTTTGATAGATTTTAGCTTAACCCATAAAATAAATAAGCAACAAAGAAAAGACAAGAATGTGTATATGTAAACCTAATCGGCAAAGTAAAAAATACTTTAAGTAAAATGGAAGTAGGAAGGTTCAGAACTAGCAAACACTCATCTAATTATTTATTTCGTTATATTGCACTTTTCTTGTATAAAGCAAAACTAAGTGACAGACTTGTTAGCTCCTCAAATGTCTCAATACACCCATAAATTATCACACAAAAGTATATTATAATAAAATGCAAAGTCTGCTTGTGCGGTTACATCCACATAAAGTTTATGAATAAACACTCTTTTAGAGTATTGATGAATATAATATGATATGATATTCACCATGATTCTTCAGGCGAACATAAATAAAAATGCATGGTATAAGAACATGATATCAATAAATGTTAGAGATACAATTTTACAAAACTCATGAATGTAATTAAAAGGACTGTTTGTTGTGCCCAAAGGAAACTTTTTTGAGTAAAATTATCTTAACAAAGACCGCGGGTCCTAAGAAAAGTTATTGTATTGTATTTTATAAATAAATGGCTGCAAAACTTTAGAAATATTTCTGGCATAACAATCCTACGATAGGTGGCGTATAATAAAATAGTTACATACCAACTTTTGCATTATATTTTTCAAGTACATTTATTGGGCCCTACTGAGCCTTAGCCGTAAATCAGCCTCTTTCTCGCTCACTATTTCTCTCTTGCTCTTCAAGCCAAGTTTACGCGAACAAATATCAAACTTACTCGCTGCCCATAACTTTAACCTAATCCTTCGTACTACACGTTAAATATCCAACCTAACGTACAATAGCAACAAACTACGTGACATCTTCACCACTCATTCATATGGCAGCACTGGCAACAACTTATTCCGTATCACCCCATCACACATCATATACGTCAGTGAAATACTTAACACTAAGAACACATTGAAGTCGCGTTCAAGTCGTTTGTAACATGATTCGATTTATAATATACATTACATTTAATTTATTTATAAATAATCTTTACAATTTTCTCGCAGCTCTTGATCAGCTTGAGGTATTTATATATAGGCTTCATATTGTCGCAATATTAAATTGTCGCATATATTTAAAGACTTTCAATGTCATTGATGCAATAGTGCCAAATCTTTTTGTCCCACTAGGCTATTGAGCGGCCGTTAATGTTCACAACATGTTTTGCAATTTGCTATGTACCGGGTACTCTCGAGTAACGGTTTTTCTTTTTTGACTGCCGATATTTTGAACTAGTTGCATAGTTCGTGGTCATGGCAAAACAGCGGTGCCCGGGGAAACGGTTAACTAATGATAGTTTAATCTACCCTACGTCTACCTTGCTTTTCTTTTTTGGGTTCCATTTCACGACACACCACGCTAACTGTATATTTACGCAGTAAGCTTTGCACTATTTGTTACTTCCTTGTTACCAACAACCGTATTCCACGCTTGACCTCATCCGATGTTGCGAAAATTTATAATCTACATGAGACGTGGGGCTTCACGCCTGTTACTACATACTTGCGAGAACATTACCATGCAATTTGAAGTAAAGGGTACTGTAATGACGTCATATTCGTATTAATATTGCTCGTCTACTCGTACATGATTACAATCGCAATGTTTAAGCAAGCAACACACGAGTATTTTAATTATGACCTTTTTGTGCGTTAAGTGCAAAATGAGATAAAAGTAGCGACGGAAAATTATAGCAGATAAGTATTTACATATCTGATATACAGACATACATACGATATAAAGTCGGGGTTTTTGGAAACATATTAAAGCCACAAGTAGACAATTTAAAAACGAAACATTTAGCTGTTCAGTGGAGCGATAGAAGAGTGATTAAATATGTGTGAATAAGGACAAAGTTGTAAGAAGGACAATAAACAAATGAGTGGTTGAAAAATTTTGTTCGCGTTGATATAACAAAATATTCTCTACTACTTACCATTTGGTTGACCTTGATGTAACAACTTTCTTAGTGTTAAAATGTCAAAGTGTTAAATCCATTTCTAATGGGGTTTCAGTCATTAATCTTGAGTAATTCGGAAGATTAAAATAATATTCTTTATGAAAAACTTAAAACATTTTCTTACTTAATTTAAATTATTATGATTAATATTTAAGATGTTTAATACGCAAAATGTAATAAAAACAGCAGTTCAGCTTTACACAAACCCAAACAAACGATCAGGGTCTTTAAACTTCATACTTTTGCGAAGATAAGTAATTTTTAATATACTTCCAAAAGCGGAAAATGTATGCATTAGCCGTGTATGTCTTGTGTCACATATGTATGTGTCTATGAATACGGTTTCATATTATACATAAACAAGTCAAGGATTAGAAATATTAGATTAAATAAAAACAAACAGGTGTTCGCTTGTACAACTTAGAAATTGTTTAGACAAGGTTTATACTATAAGACAATGATTATATAGGGCGTTTAGAGAATGAGTGCAAATTTTTAAAGTTATACGAACTATGAAGTAATTACTGGCACGATAATAGACAGGGAAACCATTTCGAAATAAAGTAAGCCATGTATCTTAAATGGAATCAAGGTAACCTATTTAGCGTCTCCATAATTGATACTTTAAAAGAAACGATAACAGCAAAAAGTGTTTAAAAAATATCGCAACGCAAGGTCATACATTAATTTATTTAATAAAATAAAATAGGCCCCGCACTTTCCCTACGGCGTACAACAATTCTGTATTGTGCGGCGTAACGCGCTTGCGACTTGTACACGCCTTTGATATACGTACAAATCTTCATGGATTACGGGCGAACACGAGTGCTGTATTTATGTCTACTGCTAGAGTAAACGACTTCTGTGTATTCGTCAATGTTATACGGATGCTAAAAAATACAACATTTGTGTGAATTTTCGGCACATCTAAACTCGAGAGTTTCAGTTTAGTGCCACCATCCGCACCGCTGTCTCGATGTAATATCTGAGCGCCGCGCGCCGCAGTCAACGTGTTAGGAACTTAAACGACACAATTCTCTTAGTAAACTATAATAGTTAAGATAAAACCTACCATACGAAATCGTTAAAATATTGCTTCTATCATTACTTTAAGTTATTATTTGCATTTCATATTTTCTATGAAAATATGAGCTTTAGTGTTTCTTTCGCTGCCACTTCAACGATACATCTTACGAACGGCGTTAGTGTATTGACGTATCTACGTTGCTAAAAATAATTCAATTATGATATTTCCATACCATTATATTACAACTTAGCACCCATCTATCTAAACACCCTATATTCACTTTATACTATAATCGATTCCATTCGATTCCTATACTCAATGTTTATAACCACTTAACATAGTTCGATAAGCCAACAAATAACGCTCGGCACGCGAACACCTATGTTTAGATAAATTCCTTTCAAATGATACTATCTTTTTAAATAGCATGCATTTCCAACTCCAACGCTCACGCTTCGCTCGGGTTTTTTATGTTACGCTGGTACCTTAAATACTTTCGGGATAAAAAGTAGCCTATCTTACTCCCTGTAAAGTCCTCTATCTCAGCGTACGTTGCATCTATAACAGTTGCGTAGTTTCCAAGATTAGCTGGTACGTCAGCACAGACAGACATTTTCAAAACTGTTTTTTTTTATTTTACATACCAATAGGTCAACGACGTTAGCTATTTTGATATTACAGGTCAATATCACGGCAAATTTTTATTTCGATATATTTATTATCTATTCAAAACGCATTTTTTTGACACCCAATCAATATGTGTTCCTGAAAAATGTATCAAAAGTCGGAATAATAATAACTAATGGCCCTTTTTTCAAAGATCACTTCCTCGAGTATCCAACCTTTGCTAGAATACTAAACTAAGCAGTCATTTTGAAAAATCCTAACTTTGACGACTATTACTGAAACATGCCGCATGCTAAATGTATCAGGATTGAGGTAGACACAGGCTTCTGTTAGCGCCATCTACCGTTCGAATTAAATTGAAATTACCGCCCCAGAGATATATCAGTTTTAATTTTATACATAAATAAGTAAGATAAGTTCTCATGGCAAGATCTTCTTTTGCGATTTCCCAACAAATGTCTTTTTGAGTTGAGTCAGTATTCATTCCATTAAGCATACGATGTCAAATCAATTAACAGAATATACAATAAATATTCAGGATTCAAATACTTTATACAAGTGACGAGATATTTGAGTTGTAATTATGCTGATGCGGCAGAGGACGGTATCTTTCCTGACAGATGGCAATACTGTTAGTTGTTCATTCAAATGTCTCAAATTTTACACCATTTGACCATTTGAACCAATGAAACTCTTTCATTATACTCACATACTATATCGATTGACAAATAATTATGCCCCATCCCGTGCCGCCAAAACCGGGTTTTTCAAAATAGCGAAAGATAGTTATGCTAAATTCTAACATTGCATAACTATCGAAATATTATCGACATGTTCTCAATACTATCGATAGATCTGTCTCCATATCGAAAGAGCTGTCGATAACCCTACAGATATTGATAGTATCGTTACTCCGAATTTAAAACTATGGATAATTTTGTTGTTCGATCCTTCAACTATCGACAGTTATGCAACAGTATTAGATTCCATATAAAAATGATCGAACCTTTAAATTAATAGGTTGTCTACCTACGCTTATACTATGCATAATTCAGTAACATATTTCAACAATCGATTGAAGTAATGTTTACTCCACATAGCACAGTTCTGGATTTCACAGCTTATGTGAAGCGAAGTTAACTACCGGCTGTCTGTCACACCCCCAGCCGGCCTTCGACCATGGGCGAAGGCAGCAAGGACCTGAAAAGCATACATTTTACATAAATAGCAAAATTAGGCATAAGGCGGCTAATGTACGTCCAAAACAACCGAAAAAATTAGGCAACATCCTCCTGTAATGTACTTCTGAAGACAGAAATGGTTTTTCGTTTAAGTGTAGTGAAGCTGTGCAAAAAACAAGACTTTCATTGTAATAAATTGTGATTGTTATGTGTGATTACTCATAATTGTGAGAACAGTGAAAAATGTATCAAGCTACGTATGTATTTAAAAGTTTTAAACACTGTTTTTTGTGTCGTTAATCAAACAAATAAATAAATAGAATAGAATGATAATGTTTTCATTTCATGATAATTGCGTATAAATATTTTTTTTATTGTGTTAAGTGGTCACTGCAGCCCATGGACAACCACGTCCAATCTCAAATAGAAAAGAAGTTCTATTTAAGGATGGAC
>DWON01011739.1:0-10019 GCA_018251015.1 Phocides pigmalion okeechobee
TATATGCTGAATCCTATGTAGTATGATGAAGACTTACAAAATTAACTTCATTCTTGGTTTTTTGTAATTGGCTAGTTGCATATTGTATTAATTAATGAGCTCCAAACAGTAAGGAATAATAGTTTTCTTTTGACATCCTTCAATACACAGGTACGAAAACGTTCGTAATCTTATAAGTTCTTATATATTCTGAACAGTAGTAAGACGTCGTATGTGTGTAATTAATGATGAGGGATGAATATGCTATACTTAATGTGTTGAATAGACTTGGCAAGTTGAGATATTGTGTCGTGTGGGATTTCATACATTTGTACATCTTACTGTGTTCTGAGCAGCAAATTGTTCCACACTATTCGTTATATTTTATTACGGTAAAATTACTTCATAACCATAAGTGTTTTATGTGAAAAACAAAGCAAACGAGCATGCAGACCACCAGAGGTTAAGTATTCGCTGTAGTCCTTGGATATTTGAAGGACGTCAAACAGGCCCCGTGGACATCAAACAGGGCTAAATTTCTATTTTAGCTCGTACGTAGATACGTTGCTATTCTTGAAGCCTGAGATGGTTGTCTGGCTTTATAGCTAGCAATTACATCTCCCCAGTCGAACTATAGTTCTACTATCTGTTAATACATCAATACCTGCCAATGAATTTACAAAAAGGGCTTTTCCATTAATCAATACATGAGAATAAAGAAAAATCTTTGTTACGAAACACTGTCTCAACAGCTATGTAACTATTTACGATAAGCGTTTAAGATGGAAAGGTTGAACGGAAATAGTTGCTATTTATGCGTCATAAGGCGTTAAGGTTTCTCGCGATTCACGCCTGAAAAACTAAGAAAACTGTTATTGTAGTCATACGTTCCCACTTGATGAACTTGTGTCTACGAAGACTTTTTTGGGCGCAAACTTTAGTAGTAGCGAATACACACGCATACGACAGAGAAACTACTTAAGAAGGTTTTTCACGACCATTAAACATTTCGGGATGGATTATAACTTTCTTTAGTAGTAGCTGATGACATTCTCATAATGATCAAAAAGTATTATTGTATACACAAGTGCCGTGTTCGTAACATGAGGTAAGTATATTATGTTTTGTTACACATTTTTATTCATTTGCAAAAATCATCAATGGATTGTCTTGATTTTTGGCAATCTATGTATAACACACAATTGTATACTAGAGTAACCTGTCTATCCATCTGCTCGTATCCTGAATTTGTGCAAATAAATTCTTTATTTAACGTAAGGGAAAAGTGAGAAAGGAATTTGGAAAATACCAATCCCGAGATTTTAAAAGCAAGAATTTTAAAAGAACAAACCACTGGAAAAATGATTTTTTTTATGGAATGTTTTATTTTTCTTCTAGCAATCTCCTCCCCAATTGTTAAATCTTCTCCTTCTAAACTAAAACGAATGTTTATTCCTAACTGCTGGGTATGAGTGCTTGTCAGAGTAATTGGTTTCATCGAATATCATCGTGGTATGTATACACTTCACTATATAACGGGTACTCATGATTATCAAATCGTGATTATCAAATCTGAATTTACCACAAACCATGGAACTGGTTCGAAATGTCGGCAATTAAAAAGATAGCTGTTTACTTTTTTAGTAAAGAGCGATTAAAAAGATAGATGTTTACTTTTTTAGTAAAGAGCGATTAAAAAGATAGCTGTTTACTTTTTTAGTAAAAAGCGACCTGTTATGTAGTAAAATGACTAAGAAGGTTGCTTTGCTATTCGCATTGAGCTATAGAAGGTCGGTTCGATATTCGCTTTGGTTCTTTATTATTTGCATTATTATATAAGTTTAAGATAAAAAAACATTTAGTTGTTTCTTATTTTCGTAGAATTAAAATACATTTCTATGAGACTGAAATATTTACTTTTTTTGCTGAATACAATTTCAATTTGGTTGCGTCAACATTTCACTTAACTGTTTAAAATGTTACAAAATTAAGCACTTTCCTAAAATATATTCATTGGAAGGATTGTTCTGTTTATTTATTTTTTTACAAATAATATTACGTACAATTACTTCCAAAGATTTTTGAAGGGAAATGCTATTTTTATGAAATTCATTTCACAGCTAACTTATAGATGGAACATTGAATTCTAATGCTACTATAAAATCGTATATAAATACAAGTATGTTGCTGATTAAAAATATTAGATTAACGATTTGGACATGTGGCTGGTTTGATGAAAGTGTTCTCGGATCTGAGAGGACACACAGATGACCAATCAAGACAACAGCACTAGGCACTGGTGGTTCAACATTTTCAAATTGTTCTAAAACGTAGCCCAGAGCCATAAGTGCGTGTCCAAAGTAGGGCAAGTAGATCTCTATTATTGATTGCAGTTCTAACATGTGTACATCATATTGTGTTTAATCCATTCCATTTTGTAACTTCGTTTGCATATCATCGTACTCTCCGTTAACAGATAACATGTTAGCTATGAAAAAATAATGGCTCGTCTTAAAGTTTCGGTTGTGTTGCTTTAAAGAGACGAAATCTTCAATCATTACGTGCAACTCACCGACCATAGCTACCAAATGTCCGATCATGATGAGAAAGCTATCAGATAATCCCGAAGAACAGTCATCCAAAGTTGTTCCAATGAAGTAGCCAAGTAGGACCAGATAATTGCTTAGTATTGATACGTAAAAATCTCCTTCGATCATAAAAGCCTAAATTGTCAGCTGGTGTTCACAATTTCGCGTTTTAATATAATAAATTCCACTGGAAAAAAGAAGTATCACAATTTGTACAGATTTTTGTTTTCCGTGTCCTTACCAGCTTGTTTTGTATTTTCAAGCCAGGTTTTTAAACACAATTAAAAACAGTACAAATTTATGAATTATTTTAAGGCCACGTAAGAAATCGATGTTAATTTAGATTGAAAATAAAGTTATTGCACGTTTTCAAATAGTTCAGGCATGGTTTTAGGTATGCATTTTGTTGTTATGACATATTGGAATAGATAATCATTGAAAATAGAAAATAAGAATGACGGTTCTTTTCAAACTTTTTTTTCTAAATGAAAGCTATTGTAACACAAAAATTAATAGAAATTTTTGATAGAAATTTGTGAACGACATTTTTTGCGTATTAGGATGTTATAAAATTCGATACATATTTTTTGTATATTTCTGTCTATGTATCTCGGTAAAACACACTGGCTTTTTACAACTGAAATGAATTTTTACGTCTATTTTTAGATTGAAAAATAAAATGGAATTTTGAGATAAAAATTAAAAATGTTTAAGTAACGAAGTGATTTTAAAGACAATAGTAAGAAAATATTTGGGCGAATACCGTTCCGACGACGATCCTCTTTTTCACCTGGAGCCTGTTTTAATGAAATTAGAGTTGTGCAGATGGGGAGCCACTCAGATTGACAAGGGGTGGGTTTGTTTTTACATAGGCAAAGGGCACATTCCTTGAACAAAACTGGTGTGATTACGGAGTCTGTTGGTATTGGGTTCAGGTGGGAATCAAATAATGAAATGCGATATAAGGATAAAATAAAACTGAGCGAATTCTTAACATTTTTTCGCGATATTGTTTGTGCAAAAGAAAGTTTAGGGTTTTATTTCAAGATACGTTGAAAGATATGCAGAATTTTGATATAACATCACCAATAATCTATTATCCCATTGTTGGGCAAGGCAGGGCTGCTAATACTTTTTCAGCCAAATATAATATTTAACAGAAACTATAAAATAAACAAAAAGTGACGGGCTCAAGAAGATTTTAAACTTGTTCAAAAGAAAGTGCTTCAGTCGTGAGTGATAAGGAAAAGAGGGGGAGTGGCTGAAGCCTTGTTCAACTGTGTTTGATATTATTACATGTAATATGAAGAATTTTTTGGAGCATATATTAATTAATGCAGCGATTACAAAGACATTTCCACGTTTAAAGAAACCTTTTATAATCACCGGTTTCCTTACCATGGTCTTATAGACCCTACGAAAAGAATAACGTAACGACATCTGTTTATCCTTAAATCGGATCATTCTGATACAGCTCCCAGGAACCCAATTTCAAAACTTGCAAAAGGACAAGGATTATGTAATATTATTGGTGACTTATACGTATTGAATACTCCATCACGACGCTGTACATGTTAACAAGATTGATGGTGACCGCCATGTTTGTCGTCGACCGGAAAGTAGCGAGTAGTTGAGTTCATAAAAGCTATCGCTCATAGTCAGTGATGTGGTATTGTATTCTCATCTCGTGGTTGGATAATATAGAAACATTTAATTATAACGTTTTTATAAAAAAAAGTATATTAAATTGCTTAGGAGTCGCTACGCGTGACTGGAGTTTACTCCTGAAACAAACTTCAACACTACTTAAGTACTTCAAACACATACGATACCCAAGGAGGTTTTTCTATTATGAAAGAGTAACAAACAGGCATTCAGGGCACCTGATGTTAAGTATTCACTGCAACCCACGAAAAACCACGTCCAACCTCAAATAGGACAGCAGTTCTACAGTTACGGATGGACACGGATGCGTTCCTACTCTTGAGGACTAACATGGTCGCCTCCAATAATGTGTATCCGGCAACCACACCTCCCCAATCGAAACATAATCCATGAAGAACTTGTTGCTTTACGGCAGGTTGTTGGACGTGTTACCGCCCCGGGCGAGCTCTAACGGCTCTAACACCTTTAAAAATTAATTGATTAAAATCATTTGCTGAAAGATTTATTTATATTATCAAAAAGGGCAAGTTCATTATTACCTTAGGCATCTCTTATTATCGAAAAGTACCATGCCCTTAAAATACAGTTCGTTATACGCATGTAGAATACATAGGACCTTTGTCTTTATTAACATCAAAATTATATTGAGTAACATAGCAATTAAATAAGAATATATTATTTAAAACGACGTTAATTAAATTTGCTTCATAAATCTGTTCAGACTGCGACGATCGAAGGAAATGGAGAGCCCTTATAGCGTAATTACAAACTTGAAGTGTACACGGACGGGGTGTGTTATTTATGTTTTTTGAGATATTTTCTTTATTTTGAATTCTTTATTGTAATAATGGACTATGCTCAGTTTACCAATGTATCGACAATTGGTCTGGGATCATCTGTACTTAAGTGACTAGGACTTTTACTTTGATATCGGGTTCAATTTTGTACAAACTTTTATAAGATTATACCACGAGCTTCGCGTAAAAAAGGCAAAATACTAAATGTCTACATCATGCCTAAGCTTATGCTTATTACGGATCATAATATTTTGTAATGACCATTTATTATCACGTAATTATAAGTAATTTATTTTATAGCGTTACTAATTTAATATAATTTTTGAGAGGTCGGAGAACTATAGTTCGACCGGAGAGGTACCACCGCCAACCTCATAATCCGCCGTAAAGCAATACTTGTGTTTTGGTTGGAGAGGTGCGGTTGCCGGCTACACATTTAAACGAAGCGACCATCTTAGTCTTCAGGAGTAGCAACGCATTCACGTTCGAGCTCAGTTAGGATGTCGGTTGTGTTTGCGGTTGTACGTGGATGTCTATGGGCTACGACTACTTAACATCAGGTGGTTTGCATGCTCGTTTGCTACTCTTCTCAGATAAAAAAAAATCTGTATGCACTCAAAAATATTGTAGTAACTAAGAAAATAATGTGAGTATTGATTTCAGTCGTCAGATGAGCATTTTATTCTAAGGAATCAAAATTGCATTAAGTTCTCGATATTGCGTCATTATGTTTCCTCCACCCTCGTGTTACAGTACTACCTACTAATCATTATTTTACGCGCATGTGTATATCTTTTATATTTTATGTCTTGAAATAATAGATATCTAGTCGGCAGTACGTATAGTTGTAGATGGTTTAAAGGTAGGAAAAACTATAGTTCGACCGGGGAGGTACCACCGCCGCGCTCATAATCCGCCGTAAAGCATTTCTTGTGGTTGGGTTCAAGAGGTACGGTTGCCGGCTTCACTTTGACGCGTGCGACCATCTTCGTACTCAGGAGTAGCAACGTATCTACGTTCGAGCTCAGATAAGATTTCGGTCGTGTTTGTGGTTGTACGTGGATGTATGGATTGCGACTATTTAACATCAGGTAGTTTGCATGCTCGTTTGCACATAAAAAAATGATAGTATTTTCTTCATAAAAAGCTACGAATTTGGAACAAAACATGTCATTCAATTGTCAAATTACGGTTTTTTATAAGATTTGGAAATCACTCATAATTTTATTTAATTTACATAATGTAAATATGAATTATGGAGTATCAGTGATTGAGTTATATTTTAGATTAAATTTAAACTAAATTTGGTTTGCAGAATTCATTTCGTAATTTAAAGTAATTGCATGAAATTAATTCAGAATTGCTTTTAATCGTCATGCATGCCATGTAACGATGAGATATTTTTTTAAGTAAAAACCAAAAATTACATAAGAAATTAATGATCTCAGATTTATTTACCATCATAATAACCAACACATTGAAGCATTAGTAGAATATATTCCACGTATGCCTCAGTTGTGGGGAAAAATTCGAAGACCAGTCCAGGATGACCACTCACAAACACAAACTTTGTTGTTAATTTCGTTAGTAACATACATGTTTGTTATTATTAGTATAAATATAATCTATTTAAAATATAAATACAAGACATAAAAATAAAGGGCGGTGGTTGAAAGAGGTTGTGACGGCATAATAGAGCATCATGATATTTGTCGTCATGCCATACTATTCGGTATTATCCCTACGACGCGCCAATATGAGTAGATGTTTCACATCAAAAATGCTTGCAGAAAATGGAATGATAGTCGGCTACGTACACGAGTTGACTCCATCACATATTCGTTGGATGAACTATAGACTATAGGTAACTAAGTAACTTTAATCACAAAGTTAGCTCAGCACCTTAACAGAGCAATTTCCCGGCTATAACTAAAATCTCGCATGCGTCATCCTGATATAAAGTTATGTACCTACACATAGTGCAGAATGTGTCCTTTGTTGAGAATTCAATTTTACATCTTATTTTTAAAGAGAATTCTTTATATCAGAAAGCGTTGTTGAATAGAGCGCTGCTAGAATTTAGAATAACATTTTTAAGTGTATGGTTACGATATGCTATATTTCGATCCCATACTTAAAAATTGTATTGTGATGTGAAACTATTATCATTTCACTTTTGTCATGAATTATATAGACATAATGAAATTATATTATATTTATGTAATTTATTTTATGATAAGACTATATAATTTCCGACATAGGACATAGATATGATAGGATTTAAGAAAACCGTATTAAAAGGGCGGGAGTTAAAAACAAAATGGCGGTGCATAAAATGAAATATGGAAACGAAGTATAAAATTAAAACGATATTTTTGTGAAATGTGAAAAGGAAAATAAAGATGAAGGCGATCTTTTATAAGAAAACTGATGTAGGTATGAGGATGTAGTTAAATAATTTAGTTAATTTAATTTTAGTTTTTAATATTTTATGTAGTTATATCATAGTCACATACACTTAATAAAATGCGAAGGTGGTAGAGGCGTTAGAGTTCGCCCGGGGCGGTACCACCGCCACTCTCATAACTCGCCGTAAAGCAACATGTTCTTCATGTATTGTGTTTCGGTTGGGGAGGTGTGGCTGCCGGATACGCATTATTGGAGGCGACCATCTTAGTCCTCAAGAGTAGGAACGCTTCTGCGTCCATCCTTAAATAGAACTTCTGTTCTATTTGAGATTGGACGTGGTTGTCAATGGGCTGCAGTGACCACTTAACATCAGGTGGCCTGCATGCCCGTTTCTTACTCTTTTGCTATAAAAAAAAATGTCAAAGATACAATGTAAAAACAATTCATGGGCTTTGTACGCCCTGTTGTCCATGCGTTAAAGCCGCGTCATTGTCTTTGTGTGTCTATTGTCTATGGACATACGCATTAACCATGT
Source organism: Phocides pigmalion okeechobee (assembly GCA_018251015.1). Classification (NCBI taxonomy): domain Eukaryota; kingdom Metazoa; phylum Arthropoda; class Insecta; order Lepidoptera; family Hesperiidae; genus Phocides; species Phocides pigmalion. The sequence goes on from DWON01011739.1 coordinate 7,974, forward strand.
CACATTAGAATGTCCATGAACATTCCAATGGACCATGTGATCCACTTCAGAAGAAAACGTTAATCTATGTCGTCGTTATTTTAAAAAGTGACCACGTGTTTGTTTCTCAAATTTTAGAATTTCAGAGGTGTAATTGAAGTGAAAGTCTCAGTTCAAAAAGGAACTATATCTGGCTTCCTATTGTTTTCCAACCTTGACAACATTAGATTTTTCTTGTTACCTGTACTATTGTTTTTCCAACGAGTTCTTAAGTGTTTTGCCCTATTTGTTTCACTGTCATGGGCATTGTGTAGCTCAGTAGACTTCAGCACGTGTTTCTAAAGTATGCTGTATTATGACGTGTGTAAGGCATTATATGCAACTTGTTTTCTTATTTGACAGACGGCAAAGAAAGTGTTCAACAAAGCACTGAGGTTACAGCCTACATATTATAATGTATTGCATGTAGGAAATATTGCGGGAAATTGTTTGCTAGCTGTTTCACATATAAGCGGACTATTTTAGTCCTAAGGAAACGTCCTAAGGAAACGGATTTTTTTATCAACTTCACGTGGAGCTTTGATCTACTTTCTGTTCTAAGTGAAGTGTCCACGGCTGTCCATTACCATTTACTATAAAAAACTACTGCTTCTTCATTATGTAATATGTAATATAAAATATAAAATACATGAACTTTTTTAACCTTTAACATTCACCCAGTATGAAGTACAACGATGTGATGTATACATTTAAGAATTTAAGAATTCCAATAAATTAATGCACATTTTTTGAATAATATTTTTTTTTATTATGAAAGAGTAAGAAACGAGCATGCAGGCCACCTGATGTTAATTGGACTCAGCAGTCCATAGATAACCTCGTCCAATCTCAAATAGTAGAACCGAAGCTCCTTTTAAGTATGGACGGATGCATTCCTACTCTTGAGGACTAAGATGGTCGTCTCGAATAATGTGTATCCGGCAACTACACCTCCCCAACCGAAACACGATACATGAAGAACATGTTGCTTTACGGCGGGTTGTGGCGGTGGTGCCGCCCCGGGCGAGCTCTAACGGCTCTACCATCTTTAGATTATTGTAAGGAACCTTGTTAAACTTGTATTTAAATATAGAAATTATGTGCTTGATAAGTTTTAGATTAAAATTTTTCTTACAAATTATTTTCATTCATGATTCTGAGAAAAAATGATATAATTTGTTACTTACGGACGTATAAATTAAATAGTGGAGTAATAATCCTTTACAGTTACATAAAATAATATCCGAATAGCGCACTTAAAACTTTAATACATCCTTCATTAGAATTCTAACTCATGTTCGTTTGTTTTAGCAACAGAAACACAGGAGTTGACGAAGTTTTGTGTACTTTTTGATTAAAGTGCAGTTTTATGTACACAAAGATGAATTAGGGATGAGCTAAAAATTTACAGACAAATATTAATAGCAAACGAACTAAATATTTTGTTATATAAAGGTTTTCATTGGACAGCGAGAAAGTCCATTAATTTATTACAATTAACTCTTTTATGATAAGATTGAAATAATATCGAAATTATTAACAAAACATGACAATGTGGGGTGTTTAATATAAATATGATATGTATGTTTCTTTAATAAAAAACTGTAAAAAGATTGTATTAGCAAAATAAAATATGTGTAAAAGTTAAGTTATAAAAATAAGCACTCACGCTTTTTTAGACTACTTTGTTAGTTGCCTTATTTAAGTATTATATTCATCGGGTTCCTTAATGATTTAAAGATCACGAATTTTAATATAGCTATTATTATTTTTTTGAAAATAGAGAACTATAGTTTAACCGGGGAGGTAGCACCGCCGCCCATATAATCTGCCGTAAAGCATTACTTGTATTTTGGTTGGATAAGTGCGGATGCCGAGACTTCAAAGCGAGTCAACCATCTAAGTCCTCAGGAGTAGCAACGTATCTACTTTCGAGCTCAGATAGGATTTCGGTCGTGTTTGTGGTTGTACGTGGATTTCTATGGGCTGCGACTGCTTAATATCAGGTAGTTTGCATGCTTGTGTGCT
>DWON01011740.1:0-10019 GCA_018251015.1 Phocides pigmalion okeechobee
ATAACATAAAGCATCTAAATATAGTATCTTTGTTATATAAAATAGATTTGTAATAGGAGTATTTGAAATTTTAATAAATAATAATCTATAGCAAACGAGCGTACAGGCCATTTGATGTTGAATGGATTCTGCAACCCATGGACATCATGATACAATACTGAAATCCGGCCAGACGTGCACAGATGCATGGTTATGACTCAGGACTGAGTCGCCTCGCTTCTAAGTATAGTTATCAAACCAGGTACCACGGACGCCCTCATAATCCGCGGTAAAGTATTTCTTTTGTTTTTTGGAGAACAAAAACCAATAACATCAGGTAGCCTGTACTCTCGTTTGCTACTTCCCCAATATAAATACAAGAACTAGTTCTTAGTAGGGCCCTTGGAATTCTTATATGATTTGTTACCAACGAATATATTATTATTTCTTAATTAATATATTATAATTTATTTAATTTATTTGAATTTAATGCCCGTATTGAGTAGACTGTGGTATACCGTCTCGTTTTATTCTGAAACCACACCATGTAAATAGTTTTACAATTTAATATTCTATGCTATTCTATTCTATTCTTATACTAGACTAATCGCAGCTGTTTCTACAGCCCGCCAGACATCTTCAACAACATCGACTATATCGTCAACAGGTACGTTAACACCACTATCGCCGTTTTGGGCTACGTCTACATTAAACGTATACAGAACACCTGCTTCCATGACGTAATCAGAACTGGTGCCTGAAGCACGGTCACCTAGCGCAGAGAAGCCTACATCAAGTTTGTAGGTTCCATTGATAGCGTTAACCATGTCTAAGCCGAGTAAATGATGCTGTCTGAACATTCCACTTGCCGCTCTTTCATACTGCCAAGGATAGGAAACAAAGCCGTCGCTCCCACCAGTATTTTGCAAGGATATATACAGCCTGATTCTCTCCCCAAACTCTTCCAGGATGTACTTGATGAATCTGGCCTCAGGTTCGGAGAAAGGTGCAATGCCACTATAGAGATGGCTGCATGGACTTGAACTAGAGTCCGATACAAGCCAGGCGATATCGAAGTTGCGGTTAATATTCACTCCAGGACAGATGAAGCCTAAATTAGTGCGAGTGCTTCGGTTTTTGGTCCAAAGTCTGAGCTGGAAACATAAAGGAATACCATTTTAAAAATTCACAATTTTCTCATATCCACTCATATGAGATCGAAATAAGAGCTCTCATTTCTATTTATTGATATATTAAGGAATGCCAATCGACAGTTAAGTCCCTCTATCGTAGTTAAGCCGTAGCCACGATCCATGCAACTGATAAAATGGTAACAATTAAAAACTATTAATGGTGAGTGGCCGTTACATAGTAAAACATAAAAAAAATCTGCATAATATTCGTTTAAAATCATATTGCTGCTATTACTATGAAATTCCATTTCTTTTAAAAATCATTTGAATCATTGGTTTTGAGAGATGGAAATTTTAAAAATTCTACTTGCAAATAAAGACACATATACCTAATCAGTAACATATTACTATGCGCCGGGTACTCACAATTGTTGATTTTTTGTTACCAATATTTCCAACCAGTTGCTTGGCTCGTGGTCATAGCGAAATCCCTTTAAAATCTTTGGCAAAGGGAGATCTCCGTCCAGGCGTGTTCTTGTCACCTGGGGAGCGGCCGTGCTCCGATAGTCTTATTTCTGTGTTTTGTATATATGCAAGATATTTAGAGAACTTCGATAGGATGAGTCAGGATACGCGTGTCGCCATCTCTTGTCGAGTGAGGGGAAGACGCCACAAATCACATAAACAATAACTTACGTTTGTATGAGTGTATTCATATCCATCTGGATTTAAAACTGGGATAATAATCCATTCGAAACTTTCTATAAGTACTCTCTGATCCTCATCAAGTAGCTTGTGAACTATGTTTAGCGCCGATGGTACAGTAATCCATTCCCTAGGAATTATCCCAGATTCGATTATCGCTACAGGAATTTCTTCTGAGGAATTGGCTGCTTTTATTTTGATGTAGACTAAAGGTCTTCCTTCATCTGTTTCACCACCTTCTACCACTGATAATGACATTTGTGTCGAATTTCTATATTCATATTCCAATTCGTTGATGTGATCGAGAATCTGGAATAAATATTACCACTATTATCAAAATAGTATCAAAATGGAAGTACCAAATAATTTTGCTTTCGTAAAAATATAGGATGTCAGTTTCATACGAAGTTTATTGATTGTTGCATAATATGCATTTAAAAATAAGATACTTTTATCATTTTTCCTATTTCGTCGCTTTAGTTAATTACATGTTTACCAACCAACCAGCATAGAAATTATTATATAAAAAAGATTTCTTTAACTTAGGTCAAAATCAATTACGCCATTTCCAAGTTCAGACCTCGCAGATTTTGTAAAAAAGGCATTTTGATTAGATTTGAGATTTTGTAAAAAGGCATTCGATTGTGAAAAGACTTTACTGTTCATATCAAGATTCCAATTAATAGGTTTAGTGTTTAAACAGATTGTATTGACAATTAAAGATACCCGAGTAACCTTAATTATTTACACAAGAGACATTTTATGATTTTGATTGCACAGATCATGCTTATTGATTGTGCTTCATGATAAGAGATAAGTGCCACCAATGGATACATACAACCAACTTTATATAGAACAGAAAGAACTTCTGAAGAATTTGCGGGATGTATAAGGAGTGCAGCGACCACTTAACACCAAGTGGCCTCCACGCTTGTTTGTTACTCTTTTAAAAACCTAAATAAGTAAGTAACGTACCTCGTCATATCTATAATAATTATATATATCGAAGTCACTTTCTGTGTCGGTTGTATTTCGAGACGATCGCCCACTTCTACTAACTTCAGAACTTAAATACCTGTAAAATTAAAACAAGTTAAAATAACAAAAGGCCTAGTTCGCGCAGGCAATTTCGCGCAAAGAATTGCAATGGCTATACAGCGCTTAGGCAACTAGCGATCTTGGCGCCATTCCGCACGGGCATTGATTGCATTAGATTTTACAGTTAGTCTTTTCTTATAATTATTTTTAGGTATTCCATGCGAGTGTATATAAAAAAAGAAATAGTTATATTTACTGCTATAATAAATAATCTTATAGTCCTTAAGTCGTATAGAATTTAATGTCATATGGCAGTATACCGCGACAACTTAACATCAGGCAGTTTGTACGCTCGTTTGCTACTCTTCTTATATCAAAAAAAGATTTTTATATAACGTAAATGAGCCTTGAGAAAGGTATTTCAGAAATTCCACAACTAAAGTGGTTAAATAGACGATAAAGAATTCTATGTTAGAGCTGCAAGATATTCAAGAATGAATCGATTTCTGCATAAGCTAAGTTGCAGGCATAATCTAGACTATGAATTTAGAATAGATCATAGTGAAGAAACTAATGAAAAATCTATAATAAATTCAAATTCAAATTTAAATATTTTATTTCATTGTAAGGTATTTACATACACTTAATAAATGTCAAGGGTACAGTGTAAAATCAGTACATCGGCTTTGAGCGCCGTGTTGGGTAAGGTTGACCGGGAGGAAAAAGCCGGCGGAAATAAACTCTCGGCACTCTTTTTAAATAGTAGTAAGTCCTTAGTATAACTTTAGAATGATAATATAATAATAATAAGCTCGATATATATACTTACTCATAAACATCTTCGACAGCAATGTCTTTATCAATAGCAAGTTTCTCCAGCTGACCCTCGAACCAAGCGAAGTGTGACGGTGGTACCATGGCCTTCCCGACCACACCGTGCTTCAGAGATGGCTTCCTCCAATAGTCTATCAAGTCACTTTTGAGCAAATGGAAGTTGTCTTCTTGAGACTGTGTTTGAAGCTTTATATTGTAAACTTTGTAACTGAAAACATGTTAGAACAAAATAATAAAATTAAAATCGGTTTTAATAACTCTTCATTCCAAATTACTTTCAACCACGTAACTTTTATTCATTTCTTCCACGTACACGCAAGATGTGGAACTTCCTCCTGAGGTATTCCCTGAACGCTCTGACATGGTGCTCTTCACAGGTGCAAAGAGAGGTCTCCTTCAAAATTGAAGTCGCTGGAGACTCCTCTGATGTTGCAAATGTCCAGGCGATAATTACTGCTTTCCGTCAGCCTTTTCGTTAGGCTAAGTAACAAAAAATATGTATATTTATCGCCAGGTCTTTTAAAAGCCGTTCTTTGATAGAGGTATATAAGGACTCAATGTTTACTATGACGCCACAATCTTATAAGATCTTAAACAAATACCATTGCGACATTTATATGTACATTTTATTACATTATAATAACAAGGCCCAATCTTAATCTTGACAGGTGGTAGAACATATAAGAACGATAACAGTAGGAAACGAGCATCCAAACAACCTGATATTAAATAATCGCTGCAGCTTATAGACATCCACACGCAGCCTCAAACAGGACTGAGTTACTATATGACCTCGTACGTAGATGCGCAGTTAATCCTGAGATCTCCTCGCTTTTAGGTGTAGCAGGCAACCGCACTTCCAACTGAAATCCAAGAAGTACTTTACGGGATCTTATGAGAGTAGCGGAGGTACCACCCGGTTGACTACAGTTCTACCAACTATCAATTAGTTATTGGACGTAAACAGACAAACACGTTACCTTCTTAAACCGAAGCTAAGTTTCTTCAGAGATTATGGGTCCGGCGGTGGTACCCTCCCCGGTCGAGTAGCTAACTATTTAAAGATTTTATTAAACAACAATAACAGTTTTACATATGATATAATCATAAACAGAGGCAATAGTAAACTGTGGCGCTTCTGTTTATGCCCACCTCGGAATACAGTGTTTAAATAAAAAATAAAACTATGATAGGTGCATATGGATACAACAGTTTAACAGTAACAATTAATTAAATAATATTATGTTTATGATGTTGTATTTGAATATTTATGTGTGTGTGTGAGTGTGTGTCTGTTCTCACAGTAAGTAATCAGAAATAATCAAGTCAGTCTCATCATATGAAAGTTTTAATAAGTACTTGGTCAGTTTGGCTTTGCATTCATGAATAGAGAGACTATGTAGGTGGTATATAAAAATATGTTTATAGGTCTTCCCAAGACTTTTACTAAATACAATATGTACATATATGTTGTATGCCCATTTTCTACCGTAATGTAAATCTATGTAAACTCTCATGTAAATACATTATTTGAACACGAATTTGAACATACCAAACGCGATAACAATTAATTTAAGCATTTGTACCGATGTAATAAATTGTATTAATATATATATATATATTGTTATCTCATTAGTATTTTAATCAAATAATAACCATAAAATGTAACTGATAACCGGTAAATGGTGTTTATAAAATTATTTATTGCTATAAAGCCTTATCATACTTCGGTTCTGGGGGGTTACAATAACACTTTCTATTAAATAATAACATTATACATTATATTAACGTTTGATGGTGGGAGAACTATAGTTCTACCGGGGAGGTACCGTCGCCCTCATAATCTGCCGTAAAGCATTACTTGTGTTACGGTTGGAAAGGTGCGGTTACCGGATACACTTTGAAACGAGACAATTATTTTAGTCCTCAGAAGTAGCAACGAATCTACGTTCGAGCTCAGATAGGATGTCAGTCAAGTTTGTGGTTGCACGTGGATGTCTATGGGCTGTACTACTTAACATCAGGGGGTTTGCATGCTCATCTGCTACTCTTCTCACATAAAAAAGGTGGAAGACATTGTCGTTTGCTACTCTACTATCTCCATGGCCACTTATTTTTAGAACCATCCCGTTTTCTACGCAATTCACAATATCCAATACATAAATACATATACTTATTTTAAGTATAATATATTATAACGATAAAACTGTATTTTTAATTAAATACATTAATTAGCGCACTCACCTCATATATAGTTCATTTTGAGCCAACACGCAAGTCAGTAGTAAATAATTTATCACCAATGCAACTAGAAAATACATTTCGATAGAAATATGTTATGTGAATTGTAGGAAACAATTTGAATATATGTTACGATAAATTGATGATATAATCTTTATCAAATAATTATCGTGTTATCATTCTTTCCGTATATGGCTTTGTAAAATCTGCGTATCATGTTCAGGACGTAAACAACTTTATGTTACGTAAAACCCTTCAGTCACATCCGCGACTCCGCCCTCACAGGCCAGGCCCACCGCAGGAGCAACCTTCGACTCCTATGCCAGCGCGCCGGACACTGGACGCGCTGTCCACCTCCGAACATCCGGGCAGGACGGCAACCTACGGTTGCCGTTCGCTAATCCCGACCGTTAGAGCGAGCAGACACCGCAGTGCTGTGGGCGGTTTGGTTTTTTAAACAGGTATCCTTCCTCTTGCCGATCGTCCAGCCCAGAGGAACCCACATCCTGACCGCCCGACGTGGCCGCAGCCATGTGCGCTATAGAGAGTCCGCTCGTTCTCAGGTCTCGTCTGGTCTCGTCAGAATTGGTCTCGTCGGGGGATCGGTCTTATCAATCTCGGTCTCGGCGATCTTAATCTCATCTCAATACACTCCCCACACCAAGATAGCGCAGAGGTCAAACTGCTCTTATTAAGGTCCCTCCGCCCAGGCCTGGTCATGAGGACCAATTGGTTCCGCAATCCCAATCACGAGTAGCTGGCAGTCCTTGATTAGGATGGTAGCCTCGCTTGTAAGTATAACCGGCAACCACTTTTGGTTTCTAAGAAGTAACTTTTAATCACCCAATTTGAATTTTAGGAAAAGAAAATTTATTTAAACTGTATATTAATTTAGTTTTATTCATATTTAATTTTCTGTTTCAAGACAGCTTGCGCTTTATTTTATGTCACATAAAATAGAATAAATAAATTCTTGACCAATTACTTTTTTGATTAAACTGTCACTAACCTGTTAAGTGTACCGTTTTAGGGAAGAGACGACAAGAATTTTCAATAACGGCATTGAAAACGTTTTCTTATAAATATATGTTAGTCTAACGAAAAGGCAGTGCCTTTTCATGGTAAGCAGTTACTATCGCCTATCGATACTAGTAACATCAGACTGGCCAATGCATCTTACCATCAGACATTTTTTATCATTACAAAAATACAATGAAAACAAGTATAACTTCAACATATTTATTACAAATTGACTCAATGTAGTACAAATCATTATCTAACAAGTTAAATACACATAAAGTACACTTTCAATAGCTCATTTCGATATTAAATACGTGTTTGTTCCACTTGTCTTTTAAACCTTTGGTTCATGGTGTCCGTGGGATCCGAATGTCAATTTTTTTTCAAACATTTAGTCCCACGTTTGATCGTTGCTCCTGGTAACACGAGGCCTGGCTCATATCCTCCCTTTAAACTATTTTGGTTAAACTTTTATTATAATTAGTTTTGAAATATCTTATATCTATTTAAATGACAAGTTCGATATCAATTTAAAAGATTTTCTTTTCATTCTTCGTTCTGAAACTATCTAGAATAAACCTTGTTCCAACTTTAATACCTTCCCAAGTCTCCATTCCAGCCTGTTCTATGAAATTTGGATCGACAAGGAATCCCAGGCCGGTTCCAAGTCCATATCTGTACCCTGGGAGCTCAAGGGTATATGACAACGGCACACCGACAGACAGAGCATAATCTTGAGAGCTACCTGATGCTTTATATAATACCAGGGCAACATTTCCAACGATATAATTAGGGTTCCAACTCATTTTAACAGCATCTATTCCTTGAGCCATTCGAACACCAACTAAGTTAAGAGTCAAGGCGTTGGTAGGTAGATCTCCTGTACCATAACCATAGAGAATCATGCTTCCAAAACTATGGATATCTAAAAAGAGTTCTATACGGTTCCCGTATTCGGTAAGGATCTCTCTGGTAACAATGGTTTCTGGTTCAGAGAAAGCTAAGCTGCCGTGGAAGGTTTCCGAGCAAGGAATCCTGCTGGAGGTTAGAGACCAGTTGATATCATAATTACGGTTGAGGTCAACACCAACGCAGATATTACCAATTATGTGGCCGGTTGAGCGATTCTTGCGCCAGAAACGATACTGTGGAAGACAAAAGAAATTATTAAAATTATTTAATATACAGTATATCTGATAGTAACACTTGCCCCTACTTTGCATGGCTGCATTTCCAACATAACAACACAAATCTTTGAAATTTTCTTCTTTTCTCTACTATTATGTGCGTACCATGTAGTATATAATAAAATTGTAACTAATCGCGGTCTATACACGGAAGATTATTAGAAAGTCAGTCAAACTAATTAAAAATTTTCCCTCAAATTATTTGCAATTTCAGAAATATCATATACTTATAATGATGAACATGCAAATTAGTAGAACTATGTCGTCCAATGTCCAACGTATGTATTCCAATCGGGGATGTACCATCGTAATTCTCATAATTCGCTAGGAAGTAATTCGTGCTTCGGTAAGAGAAGTGCAGTTGCGGGCTACACCATCTTAGTCCTCAGAAATAGCACCACATCTATATGAGTATGAGCTTGATGGAACCACAGTCCTGTTTGAGACTGAATGTAATTGTTTCTTAAGCTGCAGTGACCACTTAACATCATGTTTACGTGCTCGTTTGTTACTCCTTCGACATAAAAAATTAAGTCTATGGAAAAAACAACATTAATTTTATTTATTTAATTGTGAATTGTATATAAATTTATTTTCATCAAATAATTTCCTAAAAACCTCCAACTTTTCCTAAAAAAATAAATCTATAAGAATTCAGCCATTAACAATCCCTAGAATATTTAGCTAACAGATTTTATCTTACAATTTTCTTCAAGTGTTATAAATTGATTTGAACACTAGATTTCTTAAGCCACTTAAATTGTCAAGTAAACAAATAACAATCACATTCTTACCGATAATATGATTAATCAAACAATTACTTTGTCTCTGATTATCGTTAGAACAAATATTTTGAATTGTTTACTTTTTCTGAAGATAAATAACCGATTACAATAACCTCGATAATATTTAATCTGTCAGATCTTCAAGTCTGACTAAAGAACGTCTTAAAATATTTTTATTCAAAGTAGATTCTTTACATAATTCTGTTCGAACGTCAATAAACTACCAACGACTCGTAAGGTGTTTAGTTTTGGAGAAGAGTCGGAAAGAAACTCCAATTTTAAAATTATTGGATTGGAGAGATATACCTATACAATTCTGATCATGAGAAATTCTGGGACTGATGAGATAGGTCTCGTCAGGCTATTTCTATTTCCCATGTAATAGTTTTACAGCAAACGTGAGAAAAGTAGCAAACGAACACTCAAACCACTTGATGTTAAATAGTCGCAGCCCATAGACATCCACGTACAATCACAAACATGACTAAATTCCTATCTGAGCTCGAACGTTGATGCTTTGCTACTCCTGAGGACTAAGATAGTCATCTCGCTTCAAAGTGTAGCCGGCAACCGCACCTCTACAACCGAAGCACAAGTAATGCTTTGCGGCGGATTATGAGAGCGGCGGTGGCCTGCATGCTCCATAAAAAATCATACCCAACCTCCAGAAGTAGATTAACAGTTACTACTCCTGTGGACTAAGATCGTCTCATATGGAATTGTAACGACATCCACACCATTTCACCAAAACGCAAGACTTCTGATGAGATATGTGCGTGGGGGTAGTACCTCCCCAGTAGATAAATTTATCTTGCAATCTATGTCACGTCTTAAATTAATGGCACGTCAAGCAATCTGGATGAGGCTTTATTAAATAAAATGTTCATTAAATATTTTATAATGCTTTTTTCCCTTAGTTTTGTACTGTAAAAAAATTTACATATAGTTAAGTGGTTCATAATTGAGTTTTCCTAATGACTAACCTAATGAATAATTAATTACGTGAATATTTTATTTTATCTTTAGATAACGTTTTATATATTCTATATGTTTAAAAATAAATAACCACATTTTTTATTTAAAAATAAAATTAGTCA
>DWON01011741.1:0-10018 GCA_018251015.1 Phocides pigmalion okeechobee
ATTTTTTGTAAGTAAAAAATGCTCTACTGTAAAATTGTGTTTTTTGAGATAACACGTTATTGAAGCAAAGAAGCGATATATTTATGACACGTAGAACTATACACACATGTGACCACCAACGCAGTATATACCTACCTTACCTAATAGATAAATGAAGCCTCTTTGATAAGGTACAATCATGCAGCTTTTTTCTTCTGTAGTACAATCAGATGTCACTTAACGTATATTTATATTAATTTGATGTCATAATTTTTAATCATTAAAATATGTACTAAACTGAACGACATAATATAAACCAGTATTATTGTAATATGATTAATTATAGTATAGTAATAGTAAAGATCATTTTAAATAAATGTAGAGCACATGATACATGTACACATAACACATAGGTATACCTAACCTGCTTGCCCGTACTTTTTAAGTAACTGTAATTTATGCTTGTAATTTTATTTATAATAATATCTGCTGTTAAAGACTATTTTATATGCATAGCACGATGTCACAGATTGTAATCAATCCACTTCACCTTATAACAATGTAATACTTTGTTGTATATTATACCAGACATCACAAGTCAAAGGTTAAAAAATCTATTATTACTCATCCTCTTTAGAAACATACATTTTCACTTGTTTCCAGCGCCATTTTACATTTTTCTTTGGCAATTGAACGTAAACGCATTAAAGTTTTTATAAAACATCTACTATTGGAACTCATCCGTTTTGTGTGTGTTTTACGATTTATAAAAAATGTTTTATTGTCTAATTTATAATTCAATGTATGCTCTGTCACAACAGATATCCAGCCAGATAGTGCAAGATTTGTTGCTATCAAAATGGTACCTAGTGGGCGCGCTGGGGGTCGTGGTCATCGTCTGCTTCCTGTACATCCTACTGCTCCGTTGGGTCATCGCACCAGTAGTCTGGGTCTCCATTTGTGGACTACTGGCTCTACTTGTATTCGGTATTATATTTACAGTATCTACACTATCAAACCCAACAGCGATAGCCCTGTGGCTAACTATTGTTGTGGATAACTATTATTATCTGAGTCAAGTTCCAGATTAAAGCGATGTAATGCGTGTTAGAACATAAGTAGGTATTTAGAAGAAAATAAAGTGAAGAATTATTCCCGAGAGTTTTGTATAAAGTTGTCTTAAATCTGCGAACACGCTTTTGTACCATAGGAAAGTATAAACGATTCTTCTGATATTATATGGTGGCCGCAGCCTATGATTATTTATATCAGTCCTCTGACAAAATTGACGTCCTGCTTAAAGTCGTATGAAATAAGAGATACGTTTTTGCTCGTGAAGACTAAGATAGTCGCCTCACTTCTAAGTGTAGCCGATAACTACTACGGACTAGACTACTGTCTATACTTATTTTTGTTGTTCAACTACTGAAATAAATAATTATTAATATTCTGTGAGACTAAAGGACTGTTTATGGCAAACTTTTAAGTTTCTACTGGCGTGCATTGACGATGTTGTACAATAGGTACATACTGTCATCAGACGATTACAGATGTGGTAGGTAAGTATTTAATTGGCTGAACTGAGTGCACTGAGGTCTGCCACATAAAGGTTGTAGTCATTGATTATCTTCACGTCTATTTTAGTATATTTTTAGCATCTGCAACTTGAAATTGCTATTTTATATACTTATAGTTGAATCAGATCAGACCATACAATCCTATTTTTTAAAATTCCAATCGGTGTTTCTAAAAGAGGTTTCACATTAATGTAAAGAAAATTACAGATAGTACTGTTCTTAACGACACTGCTATTATCCGAAATATCTCATTCCTGCTTAAAAAAGAACAAGGAAATAGCGTTGTTGTTCATCAATAAAACATTGACGACAAATTGCAACATTCTTTTGCAGCTACGTATTTATGTTACAAGAATTATGCGTACTACCGCGCTAACCCGATAAGCTTGTACACGACCACCAACTTGAAAGGCTACGCACAGTCGATATTCTCCAAACAAGAGACCTGGATGGTATTATTAATAGCTATTGCTATTATAGTAGTCATACTTGTATTGGTCATCATATTTTTGCGAAGCCGTATTACGATTGCCATAGCACTCATACGAGAGGGAAGCAAGTAAGTACCTTTATAATATTTTCATTTTAAAATTTTCCGTTCAGTTTTTGTTCAAAGTTTCGCAACAAATAACAATTCAAAATAAAAGAGTAGAATACTCGTTCCGATGCAGGAAATACGATCAAGGATTCGGCATTTAAACCTCCATAATTGAATACTTGAGGCCATTTCTACGAACACATAAAAATATAACCTTATCCGCATGTTTTTATATTCTGTTCTATAACTAGAAAATGAATAATTTAATGAAACTCCGTTTTTTCACACAGAGTTCCTTAACCTCTGAACTCTAGAAAGGCTAAGCATTATCACTCTATATATTTTTGGAACTGTGCAATGACCAAAATTAATTATAGTTAAGATTAATGCCTTACAAACAAGGTCTTTCAAGTAAAGTATGTCTATAAAGTATCTACCAAACGCCTGAGCTAACATTTTGAAGGCAAAACCGCGTGTTAACTCTAGTATAAAAATGTTAAAGATACTGACCAAGAGAAATTGCATGTAGTACGATTCAGAATATATCTTTGACATTTATATTTTTTTTAGTACATATTTATCTATAGTATTCGAAATTATATAACTAATTAAAATAAAAACCTAACCTAAACAATCTAAAGGGAGTCCGTGCCCATGCGGCATGGTTCCAAGAACACTAGCTGCATTCCCGCGCTGGATAGCAATCGCAATTCTCTGCGCGAGATATGAGCCAGCCCTCTTGTCACCAGCAGCGTCGTTCAAACGTGGTACTATTTGTTTGAAAAAAATTTTGGCACAAATTTATATCACCTTAATGTACTTGTAAAATACTCTCTCTTCATTATTTTCAGAGCAGTTACAGCAATTAAATCTACGGTATTGTTCCCGATATTCCCATGGGTCCTGCAATGCCTCGTGATTGGCTATGGGGTATTAGTTCTTATGTATCTGTTATCAATTGGCGATACAACATTTCATGTCGTCAATTTAGAAAAAGACAACTGTGATTGCGGAGGTGTCTATGAAAAGGTAAATATATAGTCATAAATGTTCCATGATATAAAGCTGATGTTTCTTTTGTGTACTTTTGAAAAGGTTAGCGCCCTTTAGAAGTACTACTCAGATTAAAAAAGATCTTTTTTAATTTTATTATGGTATTTATTGCGAAAGGTTTTAAGTTCTATAATCGCTAGTAAGACTTCCTATTGCTATGAATTTATAATTCTTTAAAGTTTCTTACCAATAGGTTTCCTAACCATGACAAAGTATTTGTTCAAATTCGACTGTGAATTACTGGAAGTTGTTTTCTTACAGGACTACGTCAGTTGTGATCCGATAACATTTATAAGTAAATGTCACAGCAATGTCTCCAGCAGCATTGTGCCGCAGCCTTGCGAAAAAGCGTTGTGTCACTTCACGGGTTTCGATAGCCCACAAAGTGTTGTGTATTTACACCGTGAGTATGTAGTGAATATGTAGTAGCTATCTATATAAAACAGGAACTTGAAATATGTACAGCGTTGTATATAAAAATAATACATACTATGTATCACTTTGAACACGCATCACATTAAAAATATTGTCCTAACTATACTCGATCCTTAAAAAAAGCGATGGACTCCATTTGGACTAACCTTTAGTTTTATATTTTGTTTTCATCGTTGCACTTAATTAAAATTAAAGAGACCTTTACATATTGAGTAACAAATATTTTGAATCATGTATATAACACAACTACATTATGTATATCAAATGTATATTTAGAAGGTAATCTAAATTTATCAAGATTTTTGATGATTTTTCAGTTGCAAATCTACTGGGTTTCTTCTGGGCGATGTTTTTTATTAACGGCGTGGCAGACATGATACTCGCAAGTACCTTTTCCACCTGGTACTGGACATTTAAAAAGAGAGACCTACCATTTTTCACTCTGACATCTGGCATTTACAGGACAACGCGGTACGCAAAAATAACTGATATGTAGTACTTGGTATATTATCACAATTCGTTTTTGTGTGTTATGTTCTAATTAAGTATATAAAATATAATTTTATTATTGAAGCGTAAAACAAAGTAATTGGACTTAATATATGGCCCACACTATACACTCAAGAATTTTAGTACACTAAAATAATTTGTATCTAATTTGTCATAATTATTCAATATGTTTCAAATTTGGTCAGATTTCATTTTTCACAATTTTGCCCTGAAATTCACGTACAAAATTAATTATATGACAATAGTTTGGAATTCAAATAAGCATAATTTAACACGAGCCTGCAATGTCCTTCCAAAGAAGAGGTTTTCAATTCGAGTCGTTAAATTTGTAATTGTGAATAAAAACAATACCAGCCCAAAAGTTACATTTACCCTACACTTATTTACGCACATTGACCAATTATGACTTATAAGTGACCAATTTGAAAGTTTGATACGTAGCATATTTCGTTCAAACTAACATCTTTCAACTTCATAACGTCCCATAATCGGTATCACTATGTTTAGAACAATAATAAAATAATTCAATTGGTCGACTTTTACCTTTGGTTACAGATACCATTTAGGGACTGTGGCCTTCGGTGCGCTTATTATTGCAATTGTAAGAGTGATACGTGTCATACTGGAATACATAGACCACAAAGTAAAGAAATTCGACAACCCGCTGAGTCGATGTATCATGTGCTTCTGCAAATGCTGCTTTTGGTGCCTAGAAAGCTTCTTGAAGTTCATCAACAAGAATGCTTACATTATGTGTGCTATCCACGGGAAAAACTTCTGCAAGAGTGCGAGTGATGCGTTTTCATTACTCATGAGGAACATTATCCGTGTCGTGGTGTTAGACAAGGTAATTTTAAATCGAATTATTTTTATAGCATAGATATAATGTACGAATAAGATCAATCTGAAGGTGGAACTCGAAATAACATTTATGCTTTACCTAAGATCAGGTATTAAAGGTTATTTAAGTAGTGGTAATATAAATTGGTAGCAAGACAGGAGGAGGAAAACTGGAGGAGGCAGAGAAAGTACTTGAGCGTGCTCCCTCAATTTGTAATGATCGACACATGGATTAGTAGTCAACAAATAAACCAGAAGTTTTAAACTGCCTTTATGACCTCAGATAAGATTCAACACCCTCAACACATTGATATCAATTTTTATTGTTCATACTCTATATAACCGCTGGTGCGGTATACTTTACATAATATTTTTATATTAATTTAATACAATTAACATAACATTATTACTTCAGATGGACTGTTTATCCACGCCAGCTGCTTATATACATCTATCATAAAATATAATTCATTGTTACAGGTCGCCGATTTCATCTTTTTCCTGTCAAAACTTTTAATATCCATCGGCATAGGCATCGGAGTGTATTATATTCTGCAGTGGAATTACTTATACGAAATAACCAATGGCCAAAGACTGCACAACAACTACGTACCATCAATCATATTAGGCATCGCCGCGTACCTTATATGTACCATTTTCTTCAACGTATACTCTATGGCTGTGGACACTCTGTTCCTTTGTTTCTGTACGTATTCATTTGTTTTTTGTTTAATTTAAATTTTAGTGAGATTTTTCGGTTTTTAGATAATTATTTCGTACCTCTCATGTCAGCATGAAAATTATTTTCAAATAACATGTATAGTTTTATTTATTTACTTGTATTGAAAGCCATTCCATATGTGCCTCATTTTGGCCCTTATAAGAGGATACTGAAAACTGTATTCGAGGTTTTTGACGAGTGAAATAAGGCCGTAATTTTAAAATGGCAGTTACCCATTTTCTAACGAAATAAGTTTAATTATGGATTACTATTATATGGAATACAAAGTATGTTTTTTAATTTGAAAAAAAAAAACAAAATTATATTTTTTGTTACAGTGGAGGACTGCGAGAGAAATGATGGTTCCCCAGAAAAACCATACTTTATGTCTAAGAATCTAATGAAAATTCTTGGAAAGAAAAATGTAAAAATCCAAAAAACTGAATAGGTGCCAAAATTCTATCTGAGTTGTGAGATTATTTATATGTTGTATTAATATCTTCTAGAGTATCTTTACACTTTACTTGTATATGAATATTTAGTCGATAAATAATTAATATTAGCAAGATACCAAATATTAGTAGAGATCTTAGATCTTTTTTGGATAATGATTATACAAACTTTAGATTTTTCGGAAATATTGTAGTTGTGAAATTTGTTAATTAATATCCGTATATTTTATAATTTTTATAAGACTTTATAACAAAGCTGTGGTCAATTTTAAATGCAGGTACTTGAAAAAAAAGTTGTATTATATTATCCCTTTCACAAAGTTATCAAGGTATGCAATTATATTTAATAAAAATATTTTACTAAGTACTTCCTAAAATGTCCACAGCTCTAAGAATACTATATTGTAGAGATAATCTTTGTAAAACAATCATATTTCATATTAAAAAAACTCGAAATTTTGTACTAATGTAATTTTTTATTAAATTACTTTACAACATATATTTCCTTTATTTACAATATATAAATGGGCCCAAATAATGAGAGTATAATTTGCTTACTTAAAAATAACTGTGACACTTAATTTTCATAGCCTTATTATTCTTCCATTGCATTATTCATTTTATGTTGAGTCATAAATGCAATATCAAGCATGGCCTCGGGGTCCAGGAGGTCCTTAACAGACTCATATTTTAGACTCTCTTCAAATGCAAACATAATACTAGTGTCATCAAGCATCATCTTCGAGGCCACCAATGCGGAAATGCAATTCTTTACTCTTGCAATTGATTCTCTATCAGAGCTGCTTACAGACTGTAACAATGTTTTTGTCGATCACATAATAGAATCATACTTCAGTTATACTTTGGTCAATACATATTATGTAATTCAAATGCAAATTAAAACATACATATGTTCATAGTTACATTATCCAGATAAACAACATCCACATGATTAATAATAAGCAAAGCAAAGAAATTCGTTCTAATGTTTATAATTTCTGGAATGGAATATATCATATAGATGAAAATAGATTTTGCAGTTCAACAAGTTCTACTATTTGCCTTTGTATGTCCATGTCCATGTTATGGATCCATTTACAAGTGGTATTGATTGTATTCTTTAAAGTATAAAGTGTGAAGCTCTTTATGTCACATTCCCCTAACAGAGTATGCGTGCAAAACTCAGATTTGCACAATAGTAAGAATAAAATAAAAAAAAGAAAAGCTTGTAGAAGTATCACTTACCTGAAGATCATAATTTTCTATAGTATCTGTGTTATTCTGATCTGCCAATATTTTCTGATCAGAGGGGCTGAGCCAGATAAATCCATTGTTGCCAATGATGATTGATACACCACAAGGTAGATTGTGAAAATGGTTCTTCCTGCGTTTGATTAATGATGGAAACACTTTCAGCAGGATACCTTGACCAAGCTATAATAAAAGTATTTGTTTTAATATGTTTTTTAACATATCCACTTACAGAGCATAGCACAAGCATTGTGTGATTCTTCAATGTATGTTTAAAAAAATATTAATTATCTTTTATTTAAAACAGAGGTAAATTATTGTTTTTTATTGTTACCTTACCTTGCCATATTTTAAACTCCTTGTGTGAAGCGAAAGTGACCCATCTGAAAATATATTTTGGACTTCAGCACTAATGAGGTCACCCTCTTGCAAATGCTCCCTCATCATTTGCTCATCCTCAGCTGAACGACGGCGCTAACATAACAAAGAAAAAAACATTAATAAATTTATGGAATAATCTATATTACACAAAATTTGTTGAAAATTGCACATCTATCCCATAGTCACTTTTCTCTTAGAACTGCTGGTCAAGAAAGTTATATCAGGAAAGAGGGTTTTAAAGTATTTATCAGTTATTCCCTTACAAAATTATGTGGTTGTAATACATTAGTTAGTAAATCAGTTGTTTAAACACAACTATTGGGTTGCAGTACAAAACACTGACTAATATAAATGTGAGCACCACAAAGTGCTAATAAACATCAAGATTATTATACTCACTAGCTCTCCTCCAGGCAGATTTACAGAATATAATTGAAGAATAGAATCTAAACGAGAATTTGTTTCTACTTTCCACCTCTTCTGTTGCACCTCTAGCACACGACCCACTACCACATCTCCAATTTCACCAACATAACGGCTTTTCAAAGGCCTTATACAGATTAATTTATTCACTTTCTGCATTACTCCAGCTACAGAAGCCTTAAGAGAATCTCCTTCTGTATAGGTTCCATGGCCTCTAAAAATAATTTAAAATAAACTCTGCAGTCCTCTCTCAAAAATAATAATACAATATATATAAAGCTGTTTAACCCTGCAGTGGTCGCGCATCTAAACGAGACAACAGTAGTCGTGCGGACTACGTACGTAGTCCACTTTCAAATTGAAACAATTTTTGTTTTTTAAAATTATTTTACTTATGGAATTATAATCAGTACAGTATGGTTAACTATATAAAATCAGCAAAACTGAATTATAAACTCTTTTTTTAACACAAGCACAAGAAACTAACTATTACCATTTACAAAATAAAACTAATTTTGTATGGGTGGACTACATGTGTAGTCCACGCAACCACTGCAGGGTTAAAGAGATAATGCCAAGCCAATGAATACAAAAATAATGGTAAATAAAACACTATACTCTAACCAGATGTTAACTCCCCATCTACAATGTTAACTTCTATTCTTATTCTATAAATATCACTGGCAAACGCCCTATTTAACCAAAACACAGTAATTGATTCAAGGTATATTATGAGCATGTCATATGGTACCGTCCCGTATAGATTAGGGGCGAAAAAAGTACTAAGTTTACGTCGGCGCTACAAGATTGGAGTCTAACATTACGTCTGTATATTGCTAGGCGATACACAGATGCTAAAAAATACAATATTTCTGTGAATTTTCAGCGCATGTTTACTCTAGAGAAATAAGCAACAGCTTAGCGCCGTCTCCTGCAACGCAGAGCCGATGTAATATATCAGCGCCAGCGCAAGTGATACGTATATATACGAACAAAATTACAGTTTTTTTGTATGCTTACCGCATGAAATCATGTAAACCAGTTATCACCTCGCCAGGTGTATAAAAGCGGGGTAATGCATCATTTGTACATACAGAATGGTCCACACGTTCTGATGCTAATTTTATTGAAACATGTTCAGTCATTTTTATTGTATTTATATTTCTTCCCCTTTCAAATCACAGAACTTATTCGGCAAGGTGATTACCAGATAACACCATTACAATACCCGGAATCCAATAAATCTTAATGATTCAGTAGATTAAAAACACCTCGATAGATGTTATATTTTATAGAAATTGCAAAATAAATATTACTTTACTTTTTGCTAAATTCTTTATTTAAATAATTTTAGGTTATGATTACCTATTTGTGTCAAAAACATTAACGTTTTTTCTAACAAGTTTTTTATGATCTTGGATTCCGCTTTTCTCGCCCTATTTTAATTTTTTTTATATATTGTATATTTTGATCATAAGCTAAATATATGATAGTGACGTCGTATATGACATTCATCTATTACATACACAGTGTTCGAGGAAAACACCGATCTTTCCGTAAAAATCTATGTGGAAGAAAGCATTTCAAAACAAGTACATTAATATATTATGTTCTAAATTCTTGACCACTGCTGTTAGAAATCTTGTACTGTAATGTAATACAAAATTGTAATATTTTCAAATTGCCTGAATTTGTTACTGTGTAATCCACTTAGCAACACATGTGCCATTAACATTTATTACAAAATGTCATTAA
The DNA here is from genome assembly GCA_018251015.1 of Phocides pigmalion okeechobee. Lineage (NCBI taxonomy): Eukaryota > Metazoa > Arthropoda > Insecta > Lepidoptera > Hesperiidae > Phocides > Phocides pigmalion. The sequence goes on from DWON01011741.1 coordinate 9,916, forward strand.
ATGACAGTCTACATTTATTGTCAAAAGTAGGGATGATCGATATTAAGAAAACATCGATGTTGACATCGATGTTAACATCGAATCAAAAGTATCGATGTACGAT
>DWON01011742.1:0-10017 GCA_018251015.1 Phocides pigmalion okeechobee
ATAATGTGTATCCGGCAACCACAACTCCCCAACCGAAACACAATACATGAAGAACATGTTGCTTTACGGCGGATTATGAGGGTGGCGGTGGTGCCGCCCCTGGCGAGCTCTAACGGCTCTACCACCTTTAAAACATTACTGAATCTTATTACTGAAAAATATTTAATATAACTCAAATTACAGAAAACGACACATATTTGCACACATAATTACTTGATGAAACCAAAAAATTCGTTTCCAAAACATAGATTTATCATTAGCATCTGTAGATTATTTCCACAAACTAGTATTTTTTCCATTATTTGGACACAGTGTGCTAGAAAGCTTAGATATTCCCAAAACGTTTCCCTTTGTATTCCCTTACCCACGTCCCGTTTACGGCTCCGTCAGCAATATTTATCCCCCGTAAAGTATTTTTATGCGCAGGATATTCCACTGTTTTTTCGTTTTTTACTTTTTCGCATCGGATAAATTTTATTTCGATCGTAAAATGCATATTGCTGGTGTTGACAGCTGGTGGTTCTTCATCAATATTTGGGTTCAACTTTATTGATGAAAACTATTTTTATATTGCCCGTGTATTATTTATACTGGTTGTATGCCAACTCCTTTTTTAATATATTCGTATTTCAGAATAAACACCAACAAATATTTATTAATCTTAAAGGTGGGAGAACTATAGTTTGACCGGGGAGGAACCACCGCTGCCCTCATAATCCGCCGTAAAGTATCACTTGTGTTTCCGTTGAAGAGGTGTAGTTGTGGCACAATTTGAAGTGAAGCGACCATCTTATTCCTCAGGAATAGCAATGCATCTATGTTCGAGCACAGATAGGATTTCAGCTATGTTTCTGATTGTACATGGATGCCTATGGGCTGCGACTACTAATCATCAGAGGGTTTGCATGCTCGTTTGCTACTCTCCTCACATACAAAAAAATGATATATTCTAATTTTTAACAAAATCTCTTTAACATAATGACGTGATTAATTTTAATTATAAGGCAATCAAGTTCGTTTCAGATTATTATATCAGCCAAATGTGTATTTATCTTAAAGTATAACACTTTATTATTAAGAAAGTTTAACACGATTACGATTACGATAGGTTATAATGAAATACTTCATAACTTTAAAAATGATTTCTATATATACATATATAATAAAAAACTCATTCAGAATAACAAACTTTTTTAATTATAATCTTGCGATACTTTGAACATTGTGAACTGGAACGTTTTTATCATCCCCAAGAATTGAATAGAGCCTTTGGATTTAAAAATAAACCCGTTGAAATAGAGGCAGACGTTCGTGAGATGAATCCCAGTCGCGCGGTTCGCGACGACAATCAGCCCAGCTCTTTAAATCACTTGGAGCATTGAGCTGTGTTATTTGTAATTCTTCTTCTATCTTTTCTACTTGTTCGTCTGTGTTTTTGTCTGTTTTCAAATTTAGAGTCGCTAAAAAGCGACGATTATTTGCACTTGTGTCATCATTTTTCGCTGTTTACTTGTTTCGTCTCTCCGTGCGGCCGATTGATCTGTTGCGGTGATTGTGTCAGTGACTATTTCAAAAATAAGGTTCGTTTATGTATAATTAAAACCTTTCATATACGATTTTAGACTAATATCATCACGGAATTTATATATTTATCATATAACGGGTACTCACGATTAAAGCTTTTTTAATGCTATGACCTGGGACCCAAAAAAAACGAACTAGACACAGAATAGATCGATGAATCTACCATTAGAATCTGTCAACAGTTTCCCCGCCCCGCAGTTTCGTCGTGACAACGAGCCACGCAACTGGTAATCGTGAGTATCCGTCATATGATAATATGTAAAATATTTCAAATATCAAATCCATTATGTATTTAATATATTTATTACTTTAGTTTTTATCGCATCATTTAAAAATTAGGTATTGCAATGGGCAATCCTAATAACTTGCCTTAAGTGGCTAATAATGAGCATTTTGAACCCAGAGCGAAGATAAGATACGGTGGAAGGCAACAATATAGTCTAACAACAAATTGTTCCCTTTGAGCGTCATTGACACAGTTACATCCAAGTTAGACTGAATAGGGTGTCTCCCAAAACAATTGTCAGATCAGTCAAGTGGAGCGAAGCATTTGTTTTCGGCTCTATAACTGTTGGCCCTGGCGATTCGCCAGCCTACCTTGCAATTACGTAAGCACCTTGCACCGTATGTCGTCCGGATAAATCAGCTCTCGCCTCGTCACATAAAATTGTTGTAGATGTGATCACTTGACTCGGATTCCGGGCAACGTATCCTAGTGCATGTTAAAATTATTTATGCACCTTTGGGAGGTAGAAACGTTTGAGAATCAGAACGCATTAGCGACGATCCTCAAATTTCTTTCCGTACTGTGCTCACTAAATTTTGTCTGAGACGTCGTTTGTACGTAGACATTCTCAATTTTTAGTACTTTCTACAGTTATTTCTTACCTTACTTTCATAGCCATAATGTTTTCTATGTTATATATCATTTAGATACTCGTATACATTATATAGAAACACTAATACGTAAATCATGAATTCATCAATTTTATTCCACCTATCTACTAATGAAACCGAATGTTATTGGTAGCCACGGATATACATATTAATTATCCAAAATATCGCTAACTATTTAGAACCATCTTATAATATAGAGATGATATATTTATAATAGAAAGAGACAGAGAGAGTTTAAACATTAGCTTAAATAGATTTAATCTCTAGCCTTAAACTCTAGCGTACCTCCGTTCCCTGCACTTTAAGCTTCATGTGATCTTCTCGTGTGGTCTTTCCGTCTTTGCGTTTCTTCCAGCAGTAGCCATCGCGCCGGTAGCGGACCTTCTTGCGGCTGTACAGCAGCATGGATCCGCTTTTGGGGCTGAAACAAACCAAATCATAATTTAAGCAACAACGACGAATAACAACATTTACGCAAAAATAATTTTAAGTAAAAAACAATCGACTGCACAAAACTTGCGTCACTCTTTTTATACTTAGGGATGATTTTTTGTTTCAAATGTTTTTTATTTGTTTCTATATATTATTTATCTTATATTCTACATATTTTACTTAATTCATAGTTAAAGGTTTTTTCTAAAGTTTAAACATTTCTGTAATTAATTTATCTAATAACAAGTAAAGAAAACTATTATACTATAAATAATTTCAGTTAATATACAAATTTGTTCATTAAATGTAGAAAAAGCTTCATAAAATTAAATTTAACTACAACATACATTTTCATTCCCGATTTCTCCATCTTTACGTGTGTTTTTTTTATTTTTCTTAAATTAGGACCAAAGTACGACATTCTATTATTCAACCCTTAAATAATCTGACATTTTTAGGTTAAGGGGCCATCCATTTTCCCTTCAAATTAAAAGAGGAAACTGGAAAAATACCCATTTAAATAAAATAAATAAAAAACAAAATTAATAGATGTTGCAGTCAAAAGAAAAAAATATAACTGAATTGCGAATTTCGATTTATTGAAGTCATTTGAAAATTATTACAAAAATCTTCAGGAAATAAAATAGTTTGATACTATTTTTATTTTATGATGTTGTATGTCAAGATAATATTTCTTCAATTTTACCCCCTAAGTCATAAACGTTTACGATTTTTTATCTCGACATTTGATAGTGGAAGAAGATTTCGATTGGCTCAATACATGAAGATTTGCCATTAAGTATGAGTCTAATGGGCTTTCCTTATCCAAAATTGATTCACTAAAGAGTCATACTTATAGCTTTCAGTATATTTTCCAGTAAATATATACCAATTGTACTGTCCTTCTGTTTTTAATTCAATATTCGTAAATCTTTGGAAACATATTACACCATTGTTTGTGCCAAGATCGGATACCACGGCCTTCCGGGCTCAAACATAACTCCGCTGAAACCTTGTGATTCCAACATTCAACTAATATTCCATTAAAATTTAATAAAACAAAATAATTTATTCTACATTATAAATGTATGATAAAAGTAAGATGTGGATCTCAAAAATTAATTTTGCTAAATTTTACTTTTTCATCAAAAGTGGAGAAGTCTGCACTGCAATATACTGTGATAAGAATTTTAGCGTAAGATTAAATAAAAAAGAGGGAGAGATAATACATATTTATTGGCTGTTTAATTAATTCACGTCATATATAACTTTAAGTTTATTTACTAAGTTACATTTACTAACTTGTTCCACATTTTCGTCGTTAATTGGGCCATTCACTTAATAGGAAAACAACGAATGATTAAAAATTTGTGTAACCTTGGAACACTGTTATAGATGAGATAAATTTTACTATGTAAAAGATACTCACGATTAAAAATTTTTGATTGCCAAACTTTGGAACCAGTTCCATGATCGTGGTCGCGGTTAAACTGATATAGCGGGGGCAAATCGCTAATCATTAGTACCCCTTACATGGTAAAATGTATTAATTCCTTAGTGATATCAGTTTAAAATCATATAGATGATATTGGTCCAAAGACACTCAAAATACATCGTTAACTGGTTGAGATTACTGCACAGTGGTAAAATGGGGTTTTTCAAAAACGATCTCTAAGAAAAAGCGCTCACAACATAGCGTAAAGATGCTCGTTATAAAAATTGGGTCAAAGTCCTTAAAAGCGACCTTGAGTTACAAATTAAAACTAATATCTTTCCGTTTTCTGTTAGGCGCATCAACAAACAACTTTACGTGTGTTTGAAAATACTCGAACACTTCGTGTGACGTTTGACTAAGCAAGCTCATTAGCGCCTATTCCGTACGGGTCTTAATTAATTGCTTTATAAACGAAACTTAAGCATGAAACTCTAAAACGTAGCACAAAACAAAACGCGACTCAGCTACCGGATGTTGTTCTTCCCGCGCTAAATTTTGTTATTATTTTTTTGAGCTGTGACCTAAATAAAGTTTTAATAGTTTCTGCCCATTTCATACAGAAGTTTCGCAAAAATGAAACGCCTATTCACGAAAGCAACTGACTAACAATGCCCGAAGTAGATAATGGGCTTGGAACAAAAAAAACTTATGGCTGTGAAGTTAAATGATTTTCACAACAAAACAATTGACTCAATAACGACAAACTGTAAACAAAACAAATTAATGAAAGAAACAAGGCTTTAAGTGATTACAGAAATAAAAATAACAGAATCAAAAGTTTCGGTGTTTATTTTAATATTGTTGATTTCATTGCAAGCTTTTAGAATTATGGTTCATCCGGGGAAGTACCACCGCCCCTCTCATAGCCTTAAAGCATTACTTATGTTGCGGTTGGAGAGGTGCGGTTACCACCTTTAAAATACATCGAAAAATGTTTTTAATTCGATTTGGAACCATTAATTTTGACAACAGAATGATATTACTACACTACAATCAGTTCTTTTTAATATCGAAGGTAGAAATGCTAGTCCTTCACTACTATCAATTCTTGTAAAAAATTCAAAAGCAACCAATCACAATCAAATTGAGCAAGACAAACACGGAATAGAGGAACAGAATTTGTTTTCTTGAAACCCATAAATATTGGAGGTGCAAAATCCTATATTGAGGGAACAAGCCAAAGTGCTTTGGCAGTAGATACGTTTCAAGTAGCACCTGATTACGAAGCAGCTCTTTTGGATTCATCCAACAAACTTTCTGACGGATGGACGGATTGCACGGAAATGATTCTGGCATCGGATTTGGCAACAGAAGAACACACTGGCAAATGTCCGTGAAATTATTCGTTTTATCAGTAAGGTCGGGTGGTATCACTTCCGCCTTCAAAATCCGCCGTAAAACCATACTTGTGTTTCGGTTGGAGAGGTGCGGTTGCCGGCTACACTTTTAATCGAGGCGATCATCTTAGTCCTTAGGAGTAGCGAAGTATCTGCGTTCGAATTCAGATAGGATTTCGGTCGTGTTTATGGTTGTACGTGGATGTCTATGGGCTACGATCACTTAAAATTAGATGGTTTGCATGCTCGTTTGCTACTCTTCTTAAATATAAAAAAGAATATAATAAACTTAATCGAAGCTACTGAAAATAAAAGGGCTCGTTCATATCTCGCGCAGAGAATTGCAAATTCAGCGCGGGAATGGGGCCAGCGTTTTTGGTACCATGCCGCATGAGCATGGATTTCATTACAATGGTAATGTTAATATTTTATTATGATTAGTTTTAAGGTATTCCATATAAGGTTTTTAAATCTCAATATAGTATAAAACCGCTCCCCGCCTTCTGTACACTTAGATCTAGAACTACGCAAGGTCATTCAATGCGATTTTCATCAATAGACATTGTGATTCATAAGAATCATTTGACTTGTATAATACATGTATATCAGAAAACATTAGAATATTGCATGAAATTACATAGCGCGAATCTTATATATAAAAATGAGTGTTTGTCTGTATGTCCTTTATTGAACCGTAAACTATGCATTTGATCATGTGACGATCTTTAGCAAAGTTGTTGTGCATGAGCCCACGAAAGTTTCTGAGTTGGTACGATCAATTTTCGACAGATGGCGCCACTGTCATGACTCAAAATGAGTTAAATATTTGTGTAATGTCTTTCCTTCAACATTATTTTAGTTATTGGCGTAGCAACGCGTGCAGGGTACAGCTAGTTTATAATAAATTTACATTATTCCCCATCATTTCAATCATTTGTATTGTGACGAAAATGCAACCGTCAGTGGAACTCTAGTATCATATATACAATTAATCAATGTATTTATTAACAAGGATTTTATTTATTTCCACTTTATAGAGTCCGTTCTTAGGCGTTAGAACGTTCCAGATAAAAGTGCAAATCTAAATCAAATCTAAAATCAAAAATTAGAAAGTGCTGCGCAATTAACTTTAATGGTCTTTCCGTCGAGTTCTAACTATGTTTTGCTAAAATCATTAGATATTTACTTTAGATCTCTATTGTCGGTTGTCGACAAATAACTAATAGTTTTTTTTAATATAAACGTAGCTAGGTCTGGAGGTGGGAGAACTATAGTTCGACCGGAGAGGTACCACTGCCGCCTTCATAATCCACCGTAAAGCATTTCATGTGTTTCGGTTGGAGAGGTACGGTTGCCGGCTACACTTTCACGCGAGGTGACTATCTTAGTCCTCAGGAGTAGCAACGCATCTACGTTCGGGCACAGATAGGATTTCGGTCGTGTTTGTGGTTGTATGTGGATGTCTATGGGCTGCGACTACTTAACATCAGGTGGTTTGCATGCTCTTTTGCTGCTCTTCTCTCATAAAAAAGCAAATGGACAAGCTATCCACCTAATGGTAAGTGGTCACACCCTGGTGGACTCCGTAAAAAACAACAGTCTTACTTGAAATCGATCACCAATTAAATTATTTGTCCGTTCGTTCTTTCGTTCCTCCGTCCATCCGTCCACTCATTCATTCAATCATTTATTCATTCATTTATACCTAATACAGAAGGTTTCAAGGTCTAAAGGTCTTAAAATAGCCTAAGGTAGGTGTTATGTACCTACATAAGTAGTTTACAACTGCCTTAACACCTATATATAGAAAAAAATAAAGAATCTGTTTTTATGACTGTAAGTAGAATAACTTTTATTTATAATCTATCTGTATATTTGTTGAGTATTCTTCGAAACTGTTGAACCGATTTCGAAGGAACTATAACTGTTAGATAACTGATGGTATAAGGAGTAGTTTCGGCAAATTTTATGTTGGAAAAAGTTTTAGGATTCTGTGCAAAAAATTCAAGCCATAAAATATAAAACTAACGCAACCTATCGAGAGACCGCTTCGTATGAATTTAAACTAATATTATCGTGAAATTATACATTTTCCTAGGTGCCGGGCATTCACGATTAACGATTTTTCATTACCGATATTTCTGGCTGGATAAATCGTTAATCGTGAGTACCCCGTACATAGTAAAAAGTCCGCTTTCTGCCTCCTTAGTAGTACTAGTGATCGAGGACTGACATCGACCGCCAGTCGTCCACTGCGGTTCCCCGAGGTGAACGGTGCGCAAGCTGTTTCATACGCCGTCATCGATATGTAGGGAGTTTGCCCCAGAGGTGAGTGCGTTAGGCTGGACGCCATTGACGGAGTCGCGGATATGCGCGAGAACGCTCCCGTGGTTCCACCCTTCTGTTCGGAATACCCGTCAGGTTTTAGTCGGTTGGAGCCCACAATAACCTGTCAGCTGACCCTGTAGCTACATATACCTATTACGAGTTATCCTGATGTAAATAAAAAAACACTTCTTTTAATTTTAGAACACGCGAACAAACCCGCGGGAAGTGCTAGGAAAAATATGTTCGGTCACTTATATCGTATGTAAAAATGTATCAGGGAAGCACGATTGACCTGACTCACGCCGGAAATTGGATGTTTCGTATCGGATCAAGGGAGGTTTAGCTATTGATGAGGGTATCTGTATGTGCCTATGTAGCCTCCAGTTATTGCTGACCGATAAATAAAATATAAATAGCCTTTGGGTAAAGATTAGCAACAAACAGGCTACGGGGTGACGATGGCATAGTCAAGAAAGCATATTAAAATATTAAAAAAAACGTCGTACTTAGATGCAATTGAGGACTGAGATGATCGCCTCGCATGTATCTACCGCACCTCTCCAACCGTAACACAAGTACTGTTACGGCGGATTATGAGGGTTATGATGGTACCTTCAAGTCGAACTGTTGTTTTACGACGTTGAAAAATGAACTGCAGTCGAATTTTAGCTATTTAGCGATTAGTAAAAACAAACAAATGCAATAAGGTCGATAATGGCGTAGCGGTGAGAAAACTGCCTCATTCGCAGTGTACGAGTTAAGTAAAACTTCGTTACGGCGATCCAGACCCTATTAACTCGCGGAGTGCGCTCGAAATATTAATGTGTACTAACACGGTTATCGGTAACTAGCGCACGCCCGCGACGTCGCCTGGAAACAAAATGCACGCTAACAGTTTAATAATTTAATTATGTTATAACTCCAATGCGTGGAATAAATACGGTATCATTTTCGACATTTTCTATACCACTGCAGAAGAAATACATTTATTTTTAAATTGTTTTTACCCACGGTTCGCTCACGTTGAAACCCTTAAATAAGTACCAAAGATAATTGCAGCGAGTAATAACTAAAACAATAAACTGGTACATAACCTCAAAAAAAATTAAATAATTTTAGTATTACTTATACGTGATACAACGAATTAACTTGAAATATACTAAAATCAAGACAGCTGAAGCTATTGTCATATCTTTAAGAAAATGTGTACACAGTTTCATGATAAAAGGTTGAGTAATTTTGGCGTGAAAGCCTAACAAACAAACTTACATTCACATTTTTAATATTAGTATGTATATGGATGTCTGCTGAGGATGGGTCTGCCTGTCTCTGTACAATTAAAATGAAATCTATTGGACGGATTATCAGTAAGTCTGGGTTCGTATGATTGATAAGGGTTTTCATGTTATATTTTTTTTTCTAATGAGCTGAAAAAATGCTCAAATATTTCGGTTAAGTTACATATTATATATTAAACAAATTAGTCGAAAATTCTGGTGCAATTACTATTTATCTTCAAAGATACTAGATTGAGATATTCTTATTAAGCTGATTAAGACCGATTAGATTAGTTATCCAGCAAAAAAATTGGTCGAATATTTTGGTTCAAATTTGAAAATGGTTATACTATTAACCTACATATAATTTATTTGTAGCAAACCTTTTAACGACTCTTGGGGGCGCATTAAAATGCACGACGCGCTAACAGTTTTGGGAGTCCAATCAAATCACGCTAATTGATTGGTAGAACCGAAAAAATCTATTGCATAAAGAACGCTGTTAAATTATTCGGTAGCGCAGAAGCTGGTTTTAACTAAAGTTAGTCAGGACTAGTGTCATATGGGTTTAGACTAATATCATCGCGGAAGTTATACATTTTACTATGTAAGGGGTAATCACGATTAACGATTTAAAGCAAGCCTTTTTACAAACTCTTCGAAGCGC
>DWON01011743.1:0-10017 GCA_018251015.1 Phocides pigmalion okeechobee
CGCCTCCAATAATGTGTATCCAGCAACCACACCTCCCCAACCGAAACACAATACACGAAGAACATGTTGCTTTACGGGTTATGAGGGTGGCGGTGGTACCGCCCCGGACGAGCTCTAATGGCTCTACCACCTTTAAATTCTTGCTAAATTACCCTTTTTACATATTTTAGTAGAAATATATGAGAGAAAAATAATAGGAAAAGGAGATTTAAAACAGAATATATGTGCGAAAGGGAGTGAAAATTGTTCGCTTGACAGTTGATTTGTGGTTATTGACACTCATGGATATCTCCGTAAAGGACTATATAGAACAGACACATCTCATAGAACAGGAGACGTATCTAAAGTCGGATCACAGACGTTTCTAAACGTGATGTTTAAAATGTTCTCTTCATTTTTAGATGAACAGTTATGTGTTAAGTGGTATTTGTTTTTTTTATTATGCGGGTATAACCCATTTGAATCTACCGACCTATAAAAATCATTAGGTTTCCATATACACATTTTTCATTATTTATATTAATCAAAGCAGTTTAGTACTTTAAAGAAGTAGGAAGGAGATTTCCTTCCTACAAGGTGCAGACAAACTTGGTACATTCCATTATCATCCACTTGTGAAGTCAAAAATAATCAAAAATATAGAATATCCTCAAACTGAAGTGACATACAAAATTGACCACAACGCGTCATAAATAACACACATACTGAAATAGAGAGTCATATTTTAAACTTCAATTTCATTCGAAATCTGTTTAACTAAGGCAATCACATAAATCAATTTACGAACGGTTAAAGTCATTTTAAAAACCCCAGCGATATATGACAGATAGTAATGCATAAATTAACCCTCAAATAAAGCGGAACGGTTGAGTATCTAACGTGACAATACGTCCCGTTCCGAACGGGACATTCCCTTTTTATCTCCGTCCCGGTGTTCCTGAGAAAATGCTCAAAAAATAAAATTGTTCCGTTTTCTCAAACCGCGATGCTTAAAATATAAAAAAAATATAAAAAGAAATGATTTGAAATATAAAAAAAGTTATTCTACGCTATTCTACGCTGAAAGTGACTAGCGTTCTTGTCACAATGCAGCATGGGCACGGACTCCCTTTAGATTGTTTGCGTTAGACTGTTATTATAATTAGTTATTATTAACATTTTGATTGTCATTATTGTTAAGTGAACAAGTATGCTTTAGACTTTTTATATATACCGTTTTTTTGTAGAAATGAAACTTAATAAATTTAAAATGTGTCATTTCTTTTTTTTGTCAACAACCTAGGAACTTAGGTAGGTAGGTATTTAAAAAATAGATTTTTTTCTCAAATGAATCTATCCTAATAAATAATGTAGATAAACGGCTGTCCCGTTTTGAGTAAAAAGATAATGGTCAGAAGTATACCGGAGTACAATCGAACTATCGTAGAATGTATCCTAGCGACCACAAATCAAAACATAAATCCTAGTTTGGAAGTAATAATAGATTTTATTGGGTAACTGGCACGTGGCTAACCCTACACTTTGACTAGTGTTGCTTAACTATCGACGGTTGATATATTGATCGTTGGGAGAGACCTCGAAAATTGGTCAAATGTTGATATTTGCACAATACAGCAAATTTATCGATTGACATTGACAGCAGTACATTAGTATTATCGGTACTATCGAGAATACCAATGATCTACAGCATCGATAGTTAATAGACAATATCGATACTATTTATTTTAATCAATATTTAGTGTCTATGGTATTCTGTAGACAATATATTAACGAAGCAAACCTAAGTATACCCTTTTGACATTATAATATCAGAATTTTACCTTCTTACATTTTGCAAATTATTTTTCTGAATTGGATTAAACAAACCAAAAATTTAAATATAAAACATTTATTATTTAAGTGCGTCGTTTAAAAGCAACATAAGCATTTCGTTTTCTACTGTATATAGTATTAGAAAACAATTCAGTACGATAATTATCGATATTGTGACTAGTTTTCAGATTCAATACTTGCCAACCTATGAATAATTAATCGATAGTTGGGCAACACTATGACAAACCCTTTGAACCAATGTTTGGACGTAAAATCATTTTAACGCCACTTGGGGCCGTGTTTGCAAACAGGGAGCGACGGGTGGTTGATTGCGCTATTGTTGACGTTAACAAATCGTGCGAAACTGTAAAATGTACAACGAACAAGTAAGAAATAGATGCGTACAAAAAATAACAGCATTTTTCAAAAAACTTAAATGATACTCCGTCACGGTCCCCGAATTCCGTCTGATGGAACGAATGCTTTTGTGCAAAATTCTTGGAACTGAATATCAATATACGTTACGTTATAATAAACTCCGATGTAATAATATTTTAATAATAGCTTCGCAACGCTTTCGTAGAGTAAATAGACGGTGGTATCACAACTTTTAATGCTGGTATGAATATTATTTTACGTGACATGGAAGTAAAATTTAATTTATTTTTCAACAATATTTGAGAGACTGATAGAACTATTTTCTAAGAGTAGGAAAAAACGGTACAGTTCAACTGGTGCTAAATATATAGTCTAGTCTTACATCGTACATACATAGATGCGTTACTCCTGAGGACTAAGATAGGCGTCTTCCTTAAAATATAGTAGAAACGGCACCTCTGCTTTAAAGTAGGAATATATTCATGGATACGTGAATCACATACATTGATCGATTAATTTTAAGGAATCTAAATATATCTAATGTAGTATTTTACTCCTTTTCCCTTTGTAGGGTACAATCCCTGGAGTTCGAGCCCTCTGGTTAATAAAAACTCTGAGAGAAAAAGATACAGAATAGAACTCTGAGAAATAAATTCCGCGATAATAATAGTTTAAAATCATAATATATATTATGTTCTTTTATACATATAGGGCATTTTCGGCCAGACGCTAACCCGTCTACGGATGATTTCCCTCTCTTGTTCAGACTCGTACTCGACTGTTGTAGCCGCCGGCGCCATGCAACTCTTGATAATAATTAGCTTCTTTTTGTGCAGCCGACAATACTTTCCTCACTCTTGTGGTCGGTTGAAAGTAAAAATCGTCAATTGCGTAACACTTTGCGGTTTGTCTAATGTCGACTTAGTGTCCGAATATTAATGTGCATTGCAAAAGTAAAATCATGAAGTCCATTTTAAAATAAAAAAAATAAATACATAGTAGATTTAAATATAATATTAATAGGTGCAACATTAGATTTAAGTCAATGTATCCTTTCACTCTGAGAGTTTTATTTATCTCAGCTATCACGCAAACAAAGCCGTAGTTCACTCTAGTTGGTCATAAGGAAGAAGTTGATAAGTTACCTGGTTCTCAGTCTTCGCGAGGCAAGCCTCCAAGTGGCACTGCCACTCGATGGCTCTCAAGTACAGTAAGTGCCAGCGTCTCTCCAAGGCCCGTGCTGCGTCGCCACCTCCGCAGAGTCGCACCACGGAGCTCACGATCCGACCGTGGCATTCCACGTCCCGTTGCAATACCTGATGAGAATTGAGAAATAATTTAAGAAAATGGCCGATGATTTGATATGATTTACGATTTTTAAGAGTTTGGAGAAAATCAAACAGAAACATCGCTCAGTCTCAGATGTTACTGCTACATGTCAATAGATTAAACTATTTTATAGGCGCAGTAGCAAAAAGTAAACAAAAACTGAAGATGACAAAAAGAAACATCAAATTATTATGAGAGAGCGGCACTAAGTTAGTTAAAAAAAATAACATTCTGATATAACATATAAGACAAATAAAAGAAACGTTAAGCTATAATACAACTTTATAACACACACTAATGTAAACCTGTCTGTGAACAAGCAGGATAACTGGACACATGTTCTTTGACACGCGCTTCATAAAGTCCATAAAAACTTATACCATTTATGGAAATTTTCAAATTAAAATACCACCGAACACACAAACTCTCGTCGCGGTCCGTAAATAATACACGGGCACCCATGTCGAATAGATAAAACTCGATAACACTCACCAAACAACTCGTTATTCCACACGAGGCTATTGGAAACCATACAATGTGGCCCTATAGCATAGCGGGTAATAAAAAAATATGATTTGACTTCACACAAAAAGCGATAGCGGTACGCAAGAAAGGTATGGGAGACCAGCCAATCAAAATTAACAATGAACGTTGACACTGTAGTCAAAGCCGTTTAGGATCGGAAAAAATAAAAGTATTGCCAACAAAGGGCGGATCGAAGCACGTTCCGGCAAGCTACGCTGAATGCGCGCGCGCACTCGCCTCCGACAATAGCACCCAATATTATCTACAATTTATTCGACAGAGCAAACAAAAAAAGAATGCGAAAGTCTCAATTGACAATACGACGTGTTCCAAAGCACATTTTTGGCTCTGGTACAGTCTATTCAGTTAGTAGTTCCATTTGTCAGCGTTCATTCATTTTGGAGAAACAAATGTGGAAGATAATACGTTATTTACGACAAACTTTCGTAATACAAAATAATTTTATTTTACTTAGTATGAAAGGGAAGTAAAACGATGAAAAATTTATGCACATTAAAAAAACTTAAATAATTGAAAAGAATTGTAATACTAACAACAATCTTCTTATCCTCAATTAGAATTTTTATTTCATATCAAGTCCACAACGATTTCACGAGCAATAATTTCATATCAAAACGAAACTACGGGTTATATTAAGATAAAGCAACGGGTAATTTTAATATAATTTACGTCCTCAGAATTCATAAAGAACCCTTTTACATCTTACTTGATGGCATCACGCGCGGTTAAGATAAACAAAATTAAAGTGACAAGAACGATGGTCGTGAACATAACAAATGTGTTAAATTATTCAACCGCAAACAAACATTAACTGGTAAAAGTACATCAAGAGCACAATTTGTTTGATGATTTTTGAAAGTTGTTATGATGTTCAAACACTATGAATATTTTAAAAGATAATAATGATATATGAACATTCGAACAAGTAACTGGTTTTGTTTTAAGAAATACGGGAACAGCATGTACACCATTCATAAAAATATAACTCAGACAGTTTTGAATTGACAGTTAAACAACTGTGATCTACCATGTCTATCAAAGAAAATATGGACAGCTTGACAGTCCCTTTCTATAAATGATGTAAAATAAGTCAAGTGAAGCCAAATATCAATGTAAATCGCCACAAAGTATTATCACCAAATGTTCCTGAAGCACCAATATATAATACTACTAAACTAACATTAATTCTTGTACGCATTCTTACAGCGATTCATACAGACATTTATGTTCTAGTGGTCTTACTATATGACCTATTGTGGGTTATCATTAAAAAACAAATGAAAGCGACGGCAACGCCAAAATTAGGTCGAATTGTGTCATTATTACATGCATCACAATTTGAACTTAGCTCGCTTCGGTAACGACCCATAATGAGACCTACTTCGTAACGGAGATTCAAATCTCGCCAGCAACAACGATGCATTTGTACAAATTGCCATCGGATAGATAAATGCAACGATTGCCGGCCAAATTACAATTTATCGAGATCATTGGCATCATTACCGATTCGATTACGGTTGAGAAAACGTCGTCAGTACGAACGAGTTATTACTGCGTTTTGGTATTAACGCAATCACAATAATGTAATTGAATAAATTTGTATTACTATCAGATCGTTCTCTATTTAGATTGTGAGGTGCTTACTCTGTGTCAGGATTAAGATAAAGTCAAACAGGTCTAAGGACAAGCCGTGTGGTTGTCTTAGATCATTTCTGTTATCGGTACTAGCAAATACTACAATTCCTTTCGTCTATTACATTGTCGTCGTGTTGTAAATCCGGTTGTTTTAGGAATGCCTTCAATCAATTCAATTCTACGGTAATGTTTACGACGTTTTAAATATTTTTCATTTTTCAAAAAATGTTATTGATTGGATTCGTAATTTGAACGATGGAATTTAAGCAATGACCGTTACATAATTGACGCAAGTTGTATACAAACTATGATAGACTGTAAAATTTCAATTGCGTTGGAAAGCAATAAAATGTAAATAGCATTCTTTAGTCATATATTAAGGCATTTAAAATCTTTTTGTAACATTACTTTGAGGTAGTCAATGGCGAACCGTTATGAGGAAAATTTGAATAATGCGTTGGCGGCACGAGTGCGTAATCGAGCGTAGTTCGGCGTATTGACTTTCGGTAGGCTTAGTAGCATAAATTAAATCTGTTTAACCGAATATCGGGTTCGAGTAACCACAATCGATTGTATAAATTTAGCATTAAGAAACATACATGTACCATATCTTACATACTCATTGCTTTACATTCTAAGTCTTCTCCGCATCGCGTTCTCCGTTAGTTGCTCCGCCATTGGTTTTTATTGCGTTTAAACTACGCAACCGTTGAAAGAATAGTAAGGTCATACTTTTTATTAGTGTCGAATTCTCCTTAAAACCATTACGTTTACTTGGTTTGGTTGACATTTACGACGTTACATTAATTCCAAAAACTATAAAGTCTGGTTTTAAGCATATTATGTAACATAGACATATATATAATTCAACTTCCAGTTAGAAGTACAAAATTACCTGAACGTCAAACTGTCGAAGTAAATTTCAAAGATGAAAACTGTTTATGGGTCAATTGTTACAGCAGCACTGCTTCTATTTTGTCTTATGACAGCAATGGGGGACGCTATAATGTTAAGGTTTGAAGGGTATGATAATGCTTGGTCACTTAAATTTTCTTACTTGACTTTAATTTTCTTTTCTTCTCTGAAACACCAACACATTTATAGCCGATTTCAAAGAGGACCATAGATTTAGCAATCAGCACCCAAACCCATTTGGGTGCTGATTAAATATGTCGAGGAGCAGCAGTGACCATTTAACACTAGATGGACGCACACACTCATTTGCTACTTCAATTTTTTTTTAATCTTAATCTGATTGCAACTTTAGTCCATCTTATATTGTACTGAATAAGCTTTGACCCTTTTTCATGTGTACTCATCGTCCATTCAGTACTTTTAAGTCAATTCGTAATATCATTTTGAGAGGATTTTATTTTGATGATGATGATAATTTATATTATAAGTAGTCGCATGCTGTGTTTACTTTTAATTGATTGTGCATTTAGCATCTATTATGTTTAGTATGTAAGTAGTTTAAGTTCCTATCAATGTAACAATCGTTGGTAAACCTAATAAATAAATAATAAAATTATAAGATTTTCTACATTAACGGTTGTTAAATCTACGTCGATTTATTCATTAGCATCATACACGGAAACGTCTATTTAATTCTTGATACAAATATCGACTGTAAATTATTCAGAGGGTGTATTGTTAAGTCGATGTTTACAAGTTATTGTTATTGTTTACAAGTATTGTTTATTGTTACAGGATAATAAACACAGATTGGAGACAAAGGGTCGTGATAGCGATAAATTCAATGTTTTGTCTGTTTCATTATTAATGTTATTGCTGAGGTAATTCGATCCATATCTGTACAATCGTTCTAATTGTTCAACGCCAGCATATAATAGCGAAGTGAAAGCTTAGTTATTGTATTGTAATCAAACCCTTTGTTCCCTTTGTACTGTGGAAAGCATTTCCTATTTTTGACCTTGAGTAATATTACGTAAGTAGAGATTATATACGAGGCATTGTGGAACGGGTTTCAAATTTTGTTACTCTTACGTTTTTATTTCAGTTTGCATTACTTGTTGGGAACGAAAACGAACGGAAGTTCACGAAATTTTGCCTACGTAACAGCAGACAAAGATTGGCAATTAACCCAGACCTAAATATGAATTTCACAAATAGTTGTCTCGTCAATTAGAATAATCATATCGTGGTACCCATTCGTGTTGCAAAGGTCCTTAAAAGACGTTGACTGGTTTCCATGAAGTTCAAAAACTAAAAAAAAAAGTAATTTTACTGAAGATTAACGGTTTTTGATTTTTGATAGCCGATATTTCAAACTAGTTGCATGGCTCGAGGTTACATAGTAAAAGGTATAAAAAGTATTTAAGTATACAACTATATTCATAGCGATAGTAATTTATTTTCTATTCAACTTCCTAAATCATATCAATACAATTGTGTATTCCTTCTTTCTGTATCAAAACATTGTTATTCTGTTTGTGTACAAAACACAGCACGATGTAACATATCGACAATGACGTTAAATACCAAGAGGTGTGAAGTCAAGGCTCTCATGTTGTCGCCGCGCCATTTGGAGATTGATTTCGTGATATGCCGATTTGAGAACGTGATGCCACGGTACCGACATGAGTTGGTATTTAAGTTTTACTTGTTCATGTGTAAAGGGATACTTGCAAACGTACGATAAAACATTATTATCGTTTGTAAAGAATAGGACCTACCTCTTTACTCCCTTTGATATCTATTTGGCCAGTGTGATGGGTTACTACCTAACTTTTCTCATGCAGTGAGGAGCTGTATTCAGCAGTAGATGATGATAATAACGTAATAAGTGATAAATTAGGTAAATGGGGCAGAAAGGTCCTTGAGTGTCGACCATTTCTAGGCAAAAGGACCGACGACCTGATAACGGGGAACTGCTGGATACAGAGGGCACAAAACCAGTCAGAGTGGCGGCACCTAGGGGAGGACTATGTCTAGCTGTGGACGTAAAGGCTGATGGATGAAATGATAAATTTGCGATCGTATCTTAAGCATTTATGATTGAAGATGGTCATTACCGTTATTCAGAAATCCGTTTAATTTTATTAAAATCATGTGATTATAGTTTTGAGATGACTCCTAATGAACACATCAGCTTTCTTGTTTAGTATCAATACTGGATTTATGATTGTTGCATGTCCAATTTGGCAATAACACTATGTAAGATGGCTACCGATTTATGGACCAAACCTAAAATGATCCTGTTTAATATAGGACCGATTGTAGATACCGATAAAATACAATATTATCAAGATACTTACTGATAAAAAAATTCTAGCGTCATCGCGTTTGCTACTTTTTTATTTCGTTAAAAAAGGGAACAGATTGTCAATTGAACTGTGTCTTGCCAACAAAAACTTGTTTATCACAAATCCGTTTTTTGGTTCGAATTACATAATTTTAGTAAAGATTTCGATTATCCTGACGGTATGTTTGCCAGCAGTTTCTATTACAACAATCTAGCACAACTGTCGTTGTTGTTTTGGACGTAACTACTTTTTATATGAGAAGAGTAGCACACGAGCATGCAAACTACCTTAAATTAAAACTACGTTAAATGGTCGCAGCCCATTGACATCCACGTACGATCACAAACACGACTGAAATCCTATCTGCGCTCGAAAGTAGACTCGTTGCTACTCCAGAGATGTCTGGTTAATACTATCCTTTCACATTACACACTAATAAAAAATCTACTTTTTGCAACATATTTCATTTATTAATGTTGCAAAATCATCCATATTTTTCTCTAGAGATATAGCTGGTATTACAATATAGTGTATTGCATGAAAGTTTGTCAAATAAATAAGTTGACATGTAATGGAGATTTAAAATACATTTCAAAGGATATTTCGCCATCAATAGAGTCCGGAAATTCAAAATTATTTATTTTTGCATTTAAAATAAAATGTAAAGTTGATTCACAAATTGCTAGATCGTGGTCTATTTAGGGTTGCCACGCATTGTGTAACTGGATGTATTCGGCTACTTACAGTCGGGATCAAACGAATATTTAGACATCTTATTTAGTTCCCACGATTTCAATCAAATAGATGACAATAACATATTATATATATGTTAAATGGTGATCGTTTATTGATTTTTTATGTTTTTTAGACGTACCAACTATTAATTTAATATAGCTCATTTTTTACACAGAGCCTCTGGCCTTTTTACAGGCCGTTATACGAGGGTGCGTTTTTAAGTCCGCGGAATGGCTGGATTGGAGGGGGGATAGCGGGCTCATTAAGGGCTGTACGTGTTAAGTGACTCATAACTAGTATAAATATAAAGTTTTAT
>DWON01011744.1:0-10016 GCA_018251015.1 Phocides pigmalion okeechobee
AGGGTGATGAAATCTGGCCTAAAATGCGTAGACGACATTAATAAGGGACATAATAATTAATGTTTCTTTCAAGGAAAGCCATCCACAATCAATTGGAAAAAATCTTGAGAGAACACAACGGAATGAGAATAAAATAGTTCAGTTGAGAGTGATTTTCAATTTAAACTAGTGAGCATGTTAATCTCGGGTCAGTTTCCTGCATGTGACAGGAAGCCTCGTTAAGCGGTTGCTCTCTGACATTTGCATCCCGCGCCGGAATGCCCAGTGAACGCTTTTATTTTATAAGACATACTTACATCATGTTATATTAAGCTAATTATATAGTAGAAACTGGAAACGTTCATACAAGCTACTTGAATCTATGTAGTACTAGCGACCCGGCCCAGCTCTGCTCGGGTATTAGAGCTTATATTTACTTGCATTATTTTTCTTTCATACATGCATCCAGTCATTACCTCTTTGTAAAAACTAACAATTAAAAACATTTATTTTCAATGACGACTGAATTACTATATTGAATTTAACCATTTAATTTTTTGCCCAATTTACAAAAAAACTTAATTTATCATGCACCAAAACCATCTTTAGAAATCACTCTACCTGTTGTCGTAAACTGTGAAAAAATCCGTCCAGTACTTTTTAAGCTTATCTTGGACAGACATACAGATACCACGGGGGTCATTATTTTACAATATTTCGAGATAATTCACAAGGTGGTAGAATTATAGTTTTACCGAGAAGGCAGCAAAATACGCCTTGAGGCGACTCTTGTGTTTCCTTCTAAGAAGTGCAGCTTCACTTACATTTTATTCCTCAAGAGTTTCAGCATCTACATCCTATCCATATTGTGTATGGAATTCCACGGGTAGGAGTGACTATCAGATGACCTGCATTTACGTTTGCAGTAGCTTTCTAAGTTTAGTAAGATGAGTAGTAGACTTCTGAGACAAAAAAGAGAAAGCTGCCTGCCACCCACCGCACATGGCAATAAACTAAAAAGATTGAAGTAACGTAAAGTATTACAAGATAGTAAATAGGTTAAAATTTCGATGTTCACAATCATTGACATAAGGAGCCCAGTGATAGTACCCCAAGCGATATTGATTTGCTATGTGAATAGTAGGAATTCATTGGCATTTACTTAAACGTTGAAGGAAAATATCATCTTCAGCGTGTAGTCTAACATGTTTCAAAGTACGCTATTAACTTTTAAACGTGTATGATGCATATCAATTATTCTCCATAAAGTTCTTAAAGTTGTGAAATTTACTTATTCGCATTGCGACATGGTAGACTATAGAATGTTTTTTTTTATTTCAAGAGATGTCTCGTCCTCAGCTATGCGACTTGAAGTTGAAGACCTAAAATAAAAGGTTCATACTAAATCAAATTGTATATATATCTCACAAATAAGGTCAATCTGTTTAGGCACGCGATACAAATAACATAAATAGCTATCGGGAATAGAAATAAATATACTTATATGTTCCAATATATTAATAAGATTGAAGTCCTACTTCAAATTGGCCACAGATATATTGTAACTCATGAGGACTTACTTGAAATGGATCACTTTAGATCCATATACACGTAATATGATGAGGTACTGAAGATAAAATAATATCCTTTAATATTTTAATAGGACTGAACTCCTAATTAATAATCCAGATTCCAGAAAACTCATTTTTGTTCCCTCCTTCTAGTTATGAGAGCATACCGTAGTGCTTTCCTGAACACCTTTGATTGTTCAAAGTAGTATTCGTATAAGTCAATACATTATTTTTGTTTATGGCGAAGGAAAACTTATATGTCTAAAGGTTCTCTATAAAGTACTCTAAGGTGTTTCAAGTCCATCAATCCGTAATCAAGCGTGGTGGAGTTTGCTTCATCGTTTATTCAGATAGAAAACCCATGCTCATGAGTAGGACAAAACTGGTTGATCATCTGAGATGGATTATCACCTTTGTAGGCTAAGTTTAAACGAATATTGTAAACGTCTCTCAAACAAGGTCAATCTTTACACTCGATATATAAGTAATATAACCAGCTACGGACAAAAAATAAATGTATCTGTAATATATTTACAATAAATCGAACACGGGAACGATAACCGCAAAAGCAATATGGTATAAAGCCTAGATACCTATAATAAAATATTAAACTACGGATAAAACATTACGCGAACATAAAAATCATTCCGCTGTGTGCTAACAATTTATTTTGTATTTCTACCGAGTGGATTTCAGAAGCGTTTATGTTCCGTATTTCTTTCATTCCCTTTTATTGGGAAGGAAAATGTTGACAAAATACAGTGGTAGGTATGCCTACGCTTCACTAACCGAAACGTCGTTATTTTGTACGCATTACCATACAGGAATAATAACAGATCTGTGTAACTTTCTGGAATAAAGTTATTGAAGTTTTTATTCTATTACATACATTTCGTTTGTGTTTTTGATTTTTTATTTGGTTTCCCCTCTTGGTATGCCATTTTTTTAATGAAAGTTCACACTTTACCTAGATATGGACATTTATAAGGTCAAGAATATGAATGAGGAGTCTTCTTGGACTGAGCTCTGGACTGAGAATGAATTTTTAGAGATATCTATTATATAAATCAAATACCATCTTCAATTGTGTAATAATTGATGTTTATGTATATTATTATAGAAAATTACTTTAACTAGCAAAGTTAATGAGCGTGACGGCAAATTAATTATTAATTTTCTAGTTAATTAATTTACAGATTATATGTGGTAGAGTATATATGGTTCAACCGGGCAAGTACCACCTCTATACCCATTTTGTTGGAAATGTATAGTTGTCTTACTTGCATTAAGATCCTCAATATTACTGGTGTGTAATCGATTTCAGATAGTTCCCCCGTTCTAATTGAATTGCTTACTGATATGCGTAGACGTTTGTTCTCCTACATTTACTGCATATGCATACATGCAAGATTACTACAGTTTGCTTTTAAGCTATTTGTGCACAGGTACTGTAAGTAAGTAAGTAAAGTCATTGTCAATATTGAAAATATTTGTTTAAGCATATAATAATAATATATATTCTTGTTAAAAATGTTTGTATATCGTATCCATCGTTTGAGAATATATATTCTTGAAGCAATTGCATTGTGATGCCCTCTGCACTTAAACATGATACGATGTATTACATTGCACTCTTTACGAGTCTGGAATGCTCTCTAGCAAAGTAGTTTTCTTACAAGTGACCTTTAAAGCAAAGATGATTGTAAGAAACAATCTCAGTTCATGGAAATAATGGTCTAGACGTAAAGAAAATGTGTATTTTAGGTGGTATTTTTATCTCTTTGAACTTTTTTGCTTCCTTAGAAATTTGTATTTAAAAACGAATATTAATTGCATCCTCTTTATGTATTTCAAAGACTACATATAAATAGTATTTTTTTTAAGATTGCTTTGAAGATTCAGCAATATCCATTCATTTTAATTGCTTATTCAATGGACTACAAATTTTGTATTTGCAATATACATATTTCTATCTTTTAAGAGTTTTAGAGAAAGTTGCTGCTTATTTGAACTTACCATTTATTATTGTGTTCGTAAAACCGAATTCCGTATAACCTTTTTTCCGGTTTCTGTAGAAATAGTAAGTATTTATAAACAATATGGAAACACCTTAAGAGGGCTGATTTTCAGAAAAGTATCTAGTGGTTGGATTTTATTTTAAAGTCATGGATATTCGATAGTTTTAAGTGCTTTCCACTAGTCCATTACTAGTCTTGTAGAGGACATTAGGGTCTCCACACACGGGCGTCTAAATGACCGGTGGTCAAATAGTTGCCTGCACCGTTCAGGAATATAAATATATGTAGTACGTGCCCTTGCAGCAAAACGACTTTTTAGATATAACTACTTTCATACTAAAAGTTTAAAGTTGATTACCGGTATTTTTAACAGTGAATAAAAACATCGTGAAAAAAACTTGCATGTTTGGGAGTTCGCTATAAAGTCGTCAATCGTAAGTGCTACTAATCCAGACTTGGCCAGCGTGTTAGACTATGGTTTATTTTTTCTTATTCTGAGAGCACCGTACTCAGTAGTGGGTTCTACTTAATTTATTTTGTTTGTGTGAGAAGAGTATTGTCAGAGAGTGCATTACAGCAACAGAAATTAAATTTGCTTTTTACCTACTATTATAACGCAAAGTGCTGATAAGAAAATTTTATTTACCTTTTGTTCCAGGAACCTAAATAAATCTATAATTTTCTGACTAGAGTTTGAAACCAATTACGTCATCTGTCATATTACATACCTAAAATCAAATTATTCTACTACATACAGTGTCAGAAATAAAAAGGTTCTGCATTGCCTCGTCTACCCTCAGGAACGTTTACAGTTCATTCAGATGACCTTTGCACTTTCGCAAACCGTTATCGTTGCAGTCTCGCCCGTCTGTCGAACGTTTTTTACTTTTTCTGGAATAACCTTTGCACTTAAGAAGTAATACATTTATATCGCATCTATCTGGATTGATTTACTTTGTATTTCATTCACACAGATAATCATGTTTAGTTGTTTGATAATACATGTAAACTATATCATGCACTATAGTTTTATAGTTACGTTTAATTAATTTCAATATAATATAGCACGTTAATACGTTGCTTCTAACGGGACCATAGGTACAGGCACCCTGTGTACAAATTTTGTAATTTTATACATAGGGTGACTGTATCTGTGATAGACATCACAGATAAAGCAAAATTTGCTTCACGCCTGATTATGAGGGTGGCGGTGATACTTCAAAAATGTTACCTTCTTATACAGTCGGATAATCGTGAATGTAAATATACCACAAGATTTGCTTTACGCCGGATTATGAGGGCGGCGGTGGTACTTTGAAAAATATTACCTTCTTATACGGTCAGATAAACGTGAATGTAAATATATAATAACAAAACTAAATACTAACTAAAATTAACTTTGTTTGGCCTATAATAAACAACAAAATTTTCAATGTATGAAGCGAGTAAACATTTTCGCAGAAGTCAATAGTGTTGATAAACAGAGAGTTCAATCTCGTGCCGTATGAAACTGGGAACTGAGCCCTCGAGGCTCGTAGGGCATGATGTGACGTATCGCCAAAATAAAGGTTGATCAGCGTTCGGTCTTTTTAACACTCGACGGTCTATCTATGTCGTGTGTTTGCGTTTTTGTTACGAGGTTCGAATCCTTGTCATCGTTGACTTTAAAAAAAATATTTTTTTTTTTGCTTAAAAAACAATTGCGAAAACAGTTGCATGTCTGAAAGTTTTCTATCAAGTTCTCAAAGGTTTGTCAAAATTTGCCAATTCGCTTTTGGGCAGCGTGATTAAATAAAACCTAACTTCCTTGTCGTTATGAGAAGAGAGCCGCGCACAGCACTGGGTCTGTAATGGATGATATCAAGAAATAGTGTTAGTAAACAGCAGTGTCAATCTCGTCCAAATAGATCTGTACGTCGAACCCCGCGAGACTCATATGACAGGATGTGACGAATCGCCCGAATCAAGCCTAATTTACCGTCGGCTCGCGCAACTGCGTGTTTGCGCTCATCAATTCGGATTGCTGTCTGCTCGTTACGGAAAAGTCAACAATATATTACCGGGCTTTATAATGAAAATTCTCTATTCGATATTTCGTTACCTAATAACGTAAGTAGACTTGCAAATAATTGGTCGTACGTTTAATCGACGCTGTTTGTGACGAAAGGGCTGGTTCATACCTGGGGAAAGGATTGCCATTTAATGCTGGAATGCGGCCAGGATATGTAGAACTATGCTGCATACACTTAAATTCCCTATAGATTGTTTAGATAGCTCTTCTTCCAAATCACATATATGAACCAAATAAATGATACGATGTTATATAAGAACTGAGAAAACTAATAGTTTAGTCTGCTGATACGCTTTGCGAACGAATGACGGGTAGGAAATGGGATGAGAGTATTTAATCAGTCCGTGTTAGTTTCTTTTTTATAGCATTGGCGTTGGCGGGACTAAGAAATTCGGATAAACTACACAATTGCAACGAGCGGAAGTTAAACTTCGTTCATTACTTCTGGCAACAATTGGGTATAGTGTTCTTGTGGATAAACTAGGTATTCGATGATAACAATAAAACGGATTATGTATATTATTTTATTGTGTTTTTAAATTTAATCTACAATAATGAGTAAAACAATACCAAGAGAGGAATTTGCAGTGTTATTATATTAAGAAAGAAAATATTTTCTAAGCATTTCAGTTATAAAATACTTAACATATCGTAGGTAGTTTTTAAAAATAACACAAAATAAAATAATCTTATTAAGAAATAATATAAATAAAGATTTTAAACCATATTTTATATAACGATTTTCATGCATAGCTTGCTACGGAGAAGATTTTGAGATCAGTCCACGGTAGGATAGATATTTAAATTATGAATTTAGATTTTTGTCCAGGCTATGGATATTTCTGAGCTTGCGTGAGACCATGACACAAGGAAAGTTAGTTTAGTGATATGATAATATTATATCCACATAAATATATTTATTTTATATTTATGTGCATGTTCGAGTTTACGAATACGTCTACGTACAAGTTTACATTTACCCCTACACTACTTCTATGTTTATGCCTATGCCTACGTCTATGTACACGGTTACGTCGAAGCCAACATCTACGCTTACGTTACGTCTACGCTTCAGCTTACAAGCCTAATTTTAAATACAGAAACTCTGTTACTGTGTGAGTGTGTAGTGGCTATGGTTATTGCGTTAAATAATTTATTTTCCAAAACATATATTTAGGTTGTGAACTTTTTTTTGATACAAAACTAAATGTGAACAATTCAAAGGTTTTAGTACAAGATTTCTCGTGAAATATACACGTACCTACCAACAATCCTAAAACCGTAGCGTCATATTTGCATTGATTTCCATTTTATGATGCTATGTTTACGATTGGTTACCATATCTGCATGAAATTTTACTCGTATTTCCAAGTATTTACAATTCATAAATTTGATTTTTATTGGCTGTACAGTCTGGGTGCTGATGTGCGGTCATTGGGTACGAACTGTGACTCGTATATTTGGTGAAAAAGAAAATACTCCATATTTTTAAACAGTATTTTTGTGTTTTAGCGTGATAACTTGAATATAATAAACACTTCAAACTACGGTTTAGTTGTAGTTTAACTTACATGGGGTTTAAATAAAAAAGGTAAAATATTTAAATGGTTTTCATTACTTGCATTTTGTAATGGTAGGTGCTGTTAAAGTTCTTATCAATTAATTATCTTGTAATGAGTGGCTTAAATTCTATCTTGCGAAATAAAAAAGTATTTTACATAACTTTAAAATGTAAATATTTTAAAATTCAGTTTATTTTGGGCCGAAGAGAAAGTTTTTTGTCAATATATTTCATTAAGTCGGTCATCAGACGAATTCCTTGGAAATTTGTGCAAATTTCTCCGAACAAATCCCTCGTCTTCGCGTAGTGACAGTTAAAGCCTCCGAGATCTACTAAAGCGAAAACTTCTATTGGCGTGGGAGTACTCAAATCGTTTTACTTTGCAAGCCAATTCGTCATTGAAACCGACGTGGTTAAGTGGCCACTTTTTTTATGGAATTGAAGTAGTTATGAGGCATAATATTCACCTAAGGGAAAATGGCCGTTGCCGCCCATAAATATTTGCCACCAACTCCTTATAGAACGGGAGTCTCATACGAGATCAATTACAGGTATGTTGTCAACCCTAAGTACTAAGACAGACTCCCATGAAAGTGTCCGGCAACCACATCGTTCCACTGAAAAAAAATTGGAATATTAATAAATTTTATCTATATTTTACTATTATCTGTAAGAATTACCAAAGTATCTTCAGTTCCACATTTTAATACAACACTATCTTATAACAGAAGGATGTAGTGAGATGATGCTTTTAGGTACAGGGCGTCCTAACTTAGATCTTATCCGACGATCTTACGTGAAACTTCAATAGTATTTGTAAATCTTGATTTGTTTTGTTATCAACAGAGAACTGTACGTCTTCACTTGTTTCGTTATAAATTAAAATTCATGAAAACAAATGACCAAAAAATGTCGCCGCGTTGTGCTTTTCACGATTATCGCCGCAGCTTGCCAAAGCTCGTTTACATAAAAGAAAGTCCTTGTTTTGTCAATTGCATTTAAATTTTTAACGATGCTGTGTCCTGGTACTCTTTGACTTTATTTTTTTAAGGAAATCGCCTAGAAGAGTCTGATGAAGTAATCTGAATTACTAATATAAAGTAGAACAAAGATAAATTTTCTTGATTTTTTTACCAAATTTTTGAAATGCAGAAGTAAATTAATTTTAAACCGTCGTTTAAATTAAAAACTGGGCGGAGTTTGTTTTGTGGAGAAATATTTTCATAATTTCAGTCTCGCTACTAATTAACGTAAGTGAAAACAATTTTGTGCATGATTAAATAAAGGTAAGTAGTGAACAATTTGTATAAAACCACAAACTTTGTAATGGAGTTATTCAAGCATAATAAACACCGGAAATTTTGCTTATAGTTTTAAAACGGCACTGGTGTAAATCAGCCCTTTTTACATTTGTTGAATGAAAATGTTCTCAGTATTCGGAGCTATTTTCCTTTCATTTGCACAGATGGAATTCAGTTCGAGCACGTTTGGTCAGACTGCAAATACTACACGGTGACTAGTCAAGTGTAGTTACAGCCATTATGCAGCGCAGTGGTTGCTGTTTTAAGGTCATAGGTGTTGAATAGATGAATGGGAAATTGAATGATGTTCAGAATTGATGGTAATTTTAGGTTTATAAAAAAATGTAACCCTATTTCAGCCATAGTTTGTAAGAACAGGATTATTTTTGCCAAGTATGTTTGACCACCGCTACACGTATTTGTAGCGAGAAGGAAATCTTGCGTTTTGAAAGAAATTGGTGACCAGTTACCCTAATTTTCCAAAACGTAAGAGAATAAAAAAATAAGTTAAGTTAAGTTTTTTGTATACGTTTATATTTATAAATGACTAGTTTCCTACAAAATGTAACTTCATTAATGATAGAAATAAACCCCGACACTGCTCTTTCGTCCACATCATTATCATACTAACAAGCATCTAAGCAAATTGCTACCTACATCACCTTATTTACGAATTCACGTGTTAAGAAAATAATTAAAACCGGCCGAGTGCACACAAGCACTGACAGGGCATCTGCCGGAGGCACAGCAATTATAATAATGAAGTGTGAGTATTCAACATGTAAATTTTGTAAGAGTCTACGAAAAGCGTGCTCGTGAATTTTGGAAAACAACTTTTTTAAAAGTTTTTTTTTGAGAAGAGTAACATAGGAGCATGCTAACCACCTGATATTAATCCACAACCACAAACACGACTGAAATCCTATCTGAGCTCGATCGTAGACACGTTGCTACTCTTGAAGACTAAGAAGGTCGCATCGCTTCAAAGTATAGCCGGCAACCGCACCTCTCCAATCAAAACACAAGTAATGCTTTGCTGCGGGTTATGAGGACGGTGATGGTACCTCCTTGGTCGAATTATAGTTCTCCCACCTTTGATAGTATTATCTTGTTAGTACAAAATCATAATAGGGTAAACTCGTTACTCGAGACCAGAATAAGCCTCAAGAAGAACACCTACGGATTATGCGACCCACATAATCACACGAGTTTATTCTACACACTATAATTGTACGCTGATGGTATTTCTGATCAGCCGTGAGAAAAGCCGAAAGTTACACTTTCACCTGAAATGGATACCGAGCTGAATTATGGTGACCTTTTTTTTTTTATTGTGTAAGAGTAAGAAACGAGCATGAACGCCACCTGATGTTAAGTGGTCACTGCAGCCCATGGACAACCACCTCCTATCTCAAATAGGACAGAAGTTCTATTTAGACATGGACGCGGATGCGTTCCTACTCTTGAGGACTAAGATGGTCGCCTCCAATTACGTATATCCGGCAACCACACCTC
>DWON01011745.1:0-10016 GCA_018251015.1 Phocides pigmalion okeechobee
TTTTTCATGTATTGTGTTTCGGTTGGGGAGGTGTGGTTGCCGGATACACATTATTGGAGGCGACCATCTTAGTCCTCGCATCCGCGTCCATCCTTAAATAGAACTTCTGTTCTATTTGAGATTGGACGAGGTTGTCCTTGGGCTGCAGTGACCACTTAACATCAGGTGGCCTGCATGTCCGTTTCTAACTCTTTCATTATAAAAAAAAAACTATGTAACGGGTACTTACGATTAACGATTTTAATTGTGCCGATATTTCGAACCAGTTGCATGGCTCGTGAACACGGATAAATTGCAAACGTAAACGACTAACTGCAGTGTAGCCGTGACCACGAGCCATGCAACTGGTTCGAAATTTCGACAATGACATATCTTGTATCGTGATTACGCATTACATAGTCAAATGTATAATTTCTGCAATGATATTAGTTTAAGATCTTAGGTAAGAATAATTTATTAAACATTTTTTTATGAAAGTGGTCACTGCGTCTTATGGACATACGTAACCACCCGATATGGAACAGGAATCTAACGTAAAATTGCTTACGGGAAATACACGAGGTTAAGTTAAAACATTATAAACAAGAGAATCTATTCTATCACACTCTTGGAACCAAAACACAGCAACATTCAAATGCAAATACTGCAGAAACAGTTATTACTATTCTTTCATGTTTCTACTCTTGAAGTACAACTGCTGCACTAATGCTGCTACGTCGTGCTAGCTGCTGCTAACGAATTCGTTCTTGTGGGGTTCAATTTTCAAGTTTTTCTAACAGATAAACTTCACAAGTACTCACATCCGTTACTTTCACATAGACATACCATTTCTATTTATAGACCGATTCAAATGAACTTAACAATAAATTTTAAGAGAAAATAACTGCATAACACTTGTGAAAACCGCACTGAAATTGTTCAATTTCGGTTCTGAGATTAGCGTACACGACTCCGCACAAACAGTCAAAAATTCTAACAATTATTGTTTTGGGTTCTATTCCGTTAATAAAGTTCCCTAATAATATAATAGTTATTCTCTTCGGTCATTGCTCAGCCAAGGAATATTTTTCAGATTACCTATTGCTATAATTATACTAGGTATCTACAATACTAGACTATAATATACTATAATACAATATTTATCAGTTAAGTCGCAGATTAGTGCTAGCAGCAATATAATATTACTTGAGTCTAATAATGCAATCAGTCGCTTTAGAGATACTCTTAAAAATGATTCCCATGTGTTTTCTTATTTTATTTGCAGTCTAATTATTGAAGTTGGCGCTCATGAGTGCATATTATATATGAACCGTAGGTCTCCATCTATGAAGCCATAGGTTAGCATGAACTTATCAACCCGTTTCGTTTGCTGCTATTCCTGATAGACCGCGTATTTGCAACGGATTTTCATTACCAATCTCAGGCAATAACTCGTAAAATGCTTCAAAGTTGTATCATGAAGTCTCTGGAATGAGCAGCGAAGGATACCCGAGTTCGTAAAATAAAAAATTTAGAAGCCTTGTGAAGGAACTGCAGTTCGATGGGTAGAAGGAGAAACGTGTACTTATGCTCGCACGTAAGAAGTTATACTTTTTTGGCATAACAAGCTAAAAATCTTTCTAAAACATTTAACCTTCGCGTTATCCTATGTTTGTAGAGAAAACGACGCTAATAAAGAATTAAAAAAGGTATTTAATACATTGAAAGAAAGTTTATCATAAAATAATATTTGTACATAATTAAAATAAATTTATTATTTTTATTTGTGTATTACTTTGCAACTTATCGAATTAACGACAACTAGCCGAATTTGCTTGAAAATTTACTCTAAACGAGTAAATTTTCGTAAAAGATGCGATTGACTGAATTTGCAGCTGGCTCTTGGAAATGTAAAATATACGTTATTATGCCAGAACTTCACGTAGGCACTCAAAATATGTTACCTTTGCACATTTTTAACACTATCATAGCGTACAGTACGCTTATTATAAAAATACTGAGTTACTAAGAAAGTTTAGTGAACAAAACAAACAACAGACCACCTGTAGTACATAATTACTCGCAAGAATTGCCCGTATGGAGAACTGGTTTTTCTACGAATTTGACATTTTGAGAATTTGTACTGTATCCAATCAAGTATGTAATGTAATAGGTATGCCATGTAATGAATTAGGTATTTTAGTTTTGTACCCATTTAAAGAATTATACGTATTTGCTAAATGACTTATATGTAACTGATATGTTATAAAATAACTTATATGTTAGTGAGCAGACCACCAGGAGGTCTGTCGAATGCTTTTAATCCGCTAACGGGACCAACTACAAGTTTTAGTAACTACCATCTGTTGATAGCACCCGGGATAGACAGTTTAGTGTATCGTGTTTATCAATCGAAATAAAGTTGGTAAATACAATTTGCCACTAACGGTCACTCATCCAATTTCTGACCGCGCACGACGTAGCTTCACTTTGAGGATTGTTTACAGTTTACGCAACCGAAGCTATGAACGTTTTATTTGTTGCCCACAACATCAAAATAGGTAAATTGAAAGCATATGATAAATGAACTCAAACATTCGTATACGAGTATCTACTGGGAAATGTATTAGATCATAGTTTAGAATATATCAAATATCTAAATTAAAAATAACATACCTGTGTTTGCGGCGCTAGCCTAGGCGCTCCACACGAGCACTGCTCGCCGCACCTGCATCCACTATCGAAGGCTCGCCCTGAAGCTAAATCGCCCAAATGCCTCCCTGAAGGCATTGCTAGCCTCAACGCGGACGCATCCGACTGAGACCTGATATGACCTCTCCTCGCTGCCGGCCTGATCTCTTCAGCTAATATCGAATCCCTCAACTTAGCAGCTTTCGACCGCTTCCCGTCGCCTCCGAACGCTGTCAAGAGCCACGCGAGCCGTAACGAAAACTCCGCACTTTGTTTACACCGGTACACTAAATACGGCCGCAAGACATCAGCCACGTCTCCCATCTCTATGTACATTGTGGCCAACTGCGGCAGATAAAAGTCCACGTCTTCGAACGGGAACGAGAACAGTTTGTTTGCAAGGTAAGTTTGCACACCGGGTTCCTTCGAGTTAAATAAATACGTGATTGCCATACTCATGTCGAACAGTTTACTTTCGAAGAGACGGAGCAGGAAATCTTTGTTCCTTGACGTATCAGCGGCTTGGTTTATCGTTTTGGTTGGTACTTCTATCACCGTGTCAGGTGGATCGGGTGGTTTGTCTGTATCTTCTGGATTGCCCGAATCGAGGCTCTCTCTAGATCGTGCGGCGGCGTGGAGTTGTGGTCTCTCTTCATCATTCCCGTCTGGCGGTGTATGGATCCCAGAGTCGTCGGAGCCCGCCGGCACTTCTGGTGGTAATGCGAGACGAGGTGCGGGCACTTCGATCGGTATTCGAAGTGGCGCGCCCTCCGGAGACGTCGGTGTCATGTCCTCCGGAATTCGTTGAAGAACAGAATCCAGGGACCTGTTCCTCTGGTGGCCGCATCCCGCTGGCGGCCCGTTCGCGCCCGTCACATGTCTACGGACAAAGGAAACACGATATGAGGGAAAATACTTTTAAGAACACGAAAGTCACAGTCCAATGAAACAGATACACAGATACACAACAGTTATTTTCATTTCACGCTACATAAGTACGTACTTATAGAACGGATCCTCATAATGACGTATTCCAACAACAATAATCTTCCTAACCATTTGGACCTTTAAATTAGATTTCACATAAACTTTACGCAAACACTGGAGTTATAATTCGAAACACATAATTCAATTAGCGTCCTCACAAAACCTCATTATTTATTGTTAACACCTCATTATTGTTATGCCCTGGCACCTAGCACAGAGTTAAAACAATGTCAGGAACAACGTATATTACGACGCGGTGTTCACTACAACGACCATCGCGCGCACACGTCCGAGCTCGATGCGGCCGAACAGTAAACTGCTTGATTTACGCAACAGTACAGACACGCCGCTCCGCATACCAGTCGAATAAGGATCACCTCGATTACACGGCCTAAGCGCGTCTAAACAACTAACTATCGAAACATAAACAAAGGTATCAGCAGTCCATAGATATCTTCGGCAGTTTTCACGGTTCCATACGTGGTTTTGCGCGATGTGGAAATTATATTTTCACGTTAAACGCGTCTGCGTATCTCAATACATTTTTATTATGATACACTTGTGTAAACAGACGCAATACCTTGCGAATTAACTTACTCAACTTTTAGATACTTAAGCAGACATATTGTTATGGATATCACGTACATGACACGAATATTTTGACAGTTAATGACTTGAGGTTTTCTTATATGGTGGTAGATTTCATGTCTTAGACTGTTGTAAAAGGATAACACTCATTTCAAATTTGTATTCATAAAATGAATCTACAAACAGATCCATATATAGGTGCCTAGAGTATTATCATTTGCGTTGAGAATAATAATGTAAGCAATAACAACAGTTAGAGAGGGTCCACAGTCATTGAGCCCATATGTATTTCTACTTAGCACGCGCTTAGCTTAGTGTTTATACTCTGTTCATCATCGGTCGTGTGTTTACGCCCGTCACTGGAGCAGACACCATGACATAAGATTTACGAAAGCATACAAAACACGTAGGAGAAAGCGGACAACGACCCCGAATAATTTTAACACCACTTAAGTGTGCTATCAGTTTCAAAAGATCAATGTTGCGGAGATTTAGAAGCACCGAGGCCGGCACATTCTTTGTACTGTATGGCAGTTAAGAAAGTATAGGAAGTAGAAATTAGTGGCGAGCACTCGATCCAATAAGCGAACATTCCATACGCGGTGTGAGTGCCGAACAAATTAACAGTGTTTATTTTTGGAACGTTATCGGCAATGGGGCACATGTTGCGTCCCTGCTACACAGATGTGCCGATGATGAGCTAACGGTATTCGAGCATCGAAAGAAATGAAGCATTCATTCAATTCTATAAGTGATGTTCTCAGCGAACATTAAACAAAATACAGATGATACAAGCTAACAAGAAACGGATGAATAAGAAGTAATGAATATAGACGTGACTAATCAAAAACCTTTGGCCAAATGACAGTGAGAAGTCAGGAGTAAATAATATTTACATAACAAACGTGTGGTTCTCGGCAGTAGCCATGGTATCAGTTTCCTGGTTATAACCAGAAATCATTAATACACAAAGAGCTATTTCAAGCTTAAACCACTAAATTGCTGATATAATTGTTTTATTTACTTAAGTCGTACACAATGAAACAAGAAAATAAAATAACGAGGACAAGTAAAATTTAACTCGTTTAGAAAAGTATGAACTATAAATTAAAAAATATTAAACAAGCGATTAGCAACGATAATAACGACTATAAGTTTATGGAACAATGCCAAATTGACCGGTATGACCGGGTGAGTTTTATAGACTGATTTCAAATATTTGTAAATCCTGTAAGTAAAATAGAATGTTTTTAAACAATATTTGATTTTTTTACACAGAATGAAATGTTTTTTCCAAATTATTGGAATTTCTACTCGTTTCTTTAAATTGCATGGCTTAGCATGTGAAGGTTCTTATGACTATCGGTTCCATAAGTCGAAACAATCGATTTTTAACACCTACAAGCAACGACCTTGCGTGTCGAACAATCACAATAATTGATCCAGCAGCTGACTTAAAATATTATAACAGAGCCAATAACACATTTAAATATCCAAAGTCGAGATACAGAAAAGGACGTTCACAAAATAAAATCTAAAGGTGCTATATATACCGTAATGATCTTAGTTATTTTTTAAAACAGAAACAACACTATCTAAATGCGCTACTTTTTCTTACTATTGAAAATATAGTTACAAAAAGCGTCTTAAGAAAAACAATAGCGCTAAAAACGTTATCGCCAAAAGCATTTATGTAAAACGGTAAAAAAAATTGACCTTCGTTCAAGAAATAGGAAGACAACTCAAATTGGCTATTCGCATCGTCAATCAACATGAGAACAATGTTTTGTTTTTACATTTTCAGACGTCCTTTTTTCTTATAATATCGTTTGTAGACTATATTGTTATAAAAAGTACTAAGCGTGTATTTAGCATTTACCTACACACATAAATTCTTATATAAAGGTCATCAAAGATTTTCTATCCTTAAGATATTCGTGGGAAGAACGCCGGCACCTTATACTAGTTTCACGCCAATCCCATACTAGCATAGTAGAGCATTTATTCAAGAACAGCATATAGCAGTAGCAAAAAGCAAGAAGTATAGGAGAAAAATAGACACAGGGATAACACCGCCACAATTCAAAGACAACCCTACAATTAAAAATCATTCTCTTCTTCAATAAAGAATATACAACAAATTGACGCACCACTTAACCAGAACATTTTTTACATTGATTTCAATTACGACTCTGTTTACACTTTACAAAGCCATATACGCAATAACGTCAATTGAATACAGTTGTCCATAACAAAAGTACTCAATTTAACAAAGCCCAATGAGTTTCAATTTAAAAACAAAAGGAATGGTACGATTTCTAAAACATGAGGCACTGCTCATTTCTTGTAAATGTTGTTCTAACAATAGAAGAAAGAAATTTACAAGCATTTGAAATTCACCTTTTTGCTGAATCAAAGAGGACCTATAGCTTGACATGTGTAAATGGTTGCAGAGATTGTGAAAATAATGACTTACTTGAGTATGCTATCAAAATTTAGTTGTACGTTTACTAGTGTATTTAGCTTATCAAAACCGCAAAACATTTGAACAAACAGACGTATATGGAACTATGAACTAAGAGTGGCAATCGAGAAAAGCACGTCATTTATAAGCGTGAATGACGTCAATAATGAAACAATTGTGCCTTGATTGGCAGATGTAACATTGTTCCGTTGGTGAAAGCGTCTGGAAATGCATTACGATGAGGAGACAACAGAGAATTGCCGATAAACCAATTGAGAAAATAATCACTCGGAAATTTAGGTTAAAGAAAGATTATTTTACTTGTAATTATATTTTATACCATAAATAAATTATTTACTGACGCGAGATTCATAGTCCTATATTAGTAGGGTTACCTATATTGTGGAAAATTGAATACAAAGATAAGTAAATAAACATTTACACCTAGAAAAGAAATTCATATTCATCATTTAGATCTTGGCTTAGTCGAGGATCGCGACCGTTTTTTTTGTAGCAGAGCATTTTGGTGACCTCTGCACCACGCGGATCGTCAATACGTGCAAGTAAAATATAAATATGGTATGTAAATTTTACACACTCTTTATAATAGATGCTAAAGGAATGATGCTGAACATTGTGGTCATAAAACTAATAAGCAGCTAAAAACAGAAATCACATGATCATATATGGCACAACAATAATAAATCGCAACGTTAGTAACGCTTCGAAAGGCGACGTTAAAACTACAGTTATCGACAAGCCTCTGCTAAACATGAACACTAGGTGCAACTCGTGCCTAACGAATTGTTGGTGGCGAAAGTGAACGCCTCCGTCGACCTTGTCGTTTTTACCGTGTACGGACTGCAGGTATACACTTTCCTATATACGGAATTTCACCGTTACATCAAAAGATTTGTACAGCTCTTGCTTCTCACGATAACGCAAACTTTGATCAACTTTCAATCTTACGCGCCACGCGACGCCATCTCTATTGAGATTCAGTTATAGACGACCTTTGAGATAAATACCTTTTAGTTAATTAAGTGTAACTGATAACACTTCCTATTTATCTAATTATTCTATTTATAAAACTAGTTACAATAGTAAACCAATTTGTCTTCATTTATTTTAGATTTTGCAAAATATATTTAATGACAAAGTATCATTAGGAGCTAACCTTTTAAGTTTGGGCATCATAGAAAGCTAATTAATAAGATTTCATTCGCGTAACTAATTTAATCTGTTCTCGTTTAAAACAAACAAACAACATAATTAATTATTAGATAGCGATCTTAAAATGTCATAAGTCCAAGTAAAAGTCAACAAACCCTTCATAATTAATTCGAGTTAGTTCATACTACATGACAAACAAATTACTTTAATAGCCTCTAGTTTTATATGTTGCGAAAGTCTTAAGTCCACGGCCTAGTTTACAGTTACATAGATAAAGTATCGAAATACTTTTGTAATTAACACGCATTTCAAAGTTGTGACGTCACGTACATCGGCATTATTGTTTTATATCTTTAAACCTTCAAAATGTTCAACTCAATACAACCACTTTTTAAAAACGAATTTTTCGCTACCACTAGGAAACATTGTTTTATTTCCATCAGAGAGAAAATCTATTGTAGCATTTTATTCAACTTTTCATTTGTAGCACAGGATATACATATAAAAATATTTTCAATTTATACCAATAAAATCGTCATTCAATTAAAATTTTTAACCAATCATACACGTTATCCGAACAAACAATGGGTACAAAATGGCGTATAAAAATAATTTGATATTGTCAAAAGTACAAAGAAACTAACATATAGAACTTAAACGTCACAAGACCTTGTATGTGTATTTACTAGATACAAGACAAAATGTAGTACATGAGACAACATCACAAGAAATAGGCACATTAGAAAGCGAGAGTAGCCCGGGGCGTCCTCCTTTGACGTCTTTGTAAAAGCTCTTGGGACGAGAAAACATCCCACAGACATTCCGAGGAAGCAATTAATACCCGGGTGTACATGAGAATGGCTTTTTGCTTGTCGTTCTTTTAACATAAAATTCGAAACAAAATATAGATGAATGGAATGAGATATTGGCAAAAGTATTCCATTCCAGACATATGTTTAGACTTCCAATCGGTCTTCAAAACAATTTTCAAGAAAAACCAGCTCAGAGCTCGTCTAAAAGCTTTTTGTTATCAATTTTAAAATTGGCTCACATAACAAGGAAGATTTTGAAACTTTGTACAACGCATTAAAATGCTGGACAATCAATGCTAAAACGTTATAAAATAAGGAGCGACTATTCAGTTCTCTTTACAAATAATTGGTTGGAAGATGTAAACGCCTTCATATTCGGACGTTGGCACGTACCTAAACAAGCGTTCCATATAAAAACTTAAAGGTGGGATAACTATACTTCGACCGGGGAGGTACCACCGCCGTGCTCATAATTCACCGTAAAGCATTACTTGTTTTTTGTTTGGAAAAGTGCGGTTGCCGGCTACACATTGAAGCGAGGCGACCATCTTAGTCCTCAGGAGTAGCAACGTATCTACGTTCGAGCTGACATAGGATTTCGATGGTGTTTGTAGTTGTACGTGGATGTCTATGGGCTGCGACTACTTAACATAAGTTGGTTTGCTTGCTCGTTCGCTGCTCTTCTCACATAAATAACGTAGATGCACTGAGAAGTAATATTACGTTTGTAAATGTGGTTGGCAACCGCAACGTTTGGTACGCACTCGGCCTTACGGTACCCGCCCATCCCATCCAGTCAGGAAACTGTGACAATCAGCCAATGTACTCGAGACTCGAGGTCGCCGCAGTGAGATTATATTTACTATGAGGTTTTGATTGATCGATCTCATATCGTAACATCCTTTACATTCAATCAGTTAAACAACCAAATAAACTCGAATTGATTTGAAAGTTAGTATTATTGTTTTACATTCGATTACATAAAGTAATCAAATACAAAAAAAAAATCAAGAATTTATATTCAATCACATCATGAAAGTAATCAAATATATTAAATGTGTGTTGAAAGCAATTATTATACCTTTCAGTTGAATCACATGAAGTAATCAAACACTCTAAAATAAATAAAGTATTATAGCTTAACATTCAATCACATAAACAACGTAATAACATAATCACATAAATAGACTATGATTTGAAAGCAACTATTATACATAAACAAAGTAATCAAATAGCCCGACATTAATTTGAAAGCAACTATTACACATAAACAAAGTAATCAAATAGCCTGAGATTGATTTGAAAGCAACTATTACACATAA
>DWON01011746.1:0-10016 GCA_018251015.1 Phocides pigmalion okeechobee
CAGGTAAATGTTAAAACGATGTCCCAACAAAAAATTAAGTATGTAATTATCTGTTGTTTATGAATACAATATATTTTCATTTTTCATTTTCATGCGTACTCGTATATTTGGGAGATGGTTGCACAGGCGGCGGTACGCGCGGCGAGTGGCGGCGGGGCTGGCGCTGTCGGCGGCCGGCGACGCGCTGCTGGAGTGGCCGCAGCACTTCGTGGCGGGCATGGCGGCGTTCGCGGCGGCGCACGTGGCGTACATCGGCGCATTCGGGCTGCGGCCGCGCGCCGCGCGCCTGGCGCCGCTGCTGCCGCGCCTGCGCCCGCTGCCCGCCGAGCTGCTGGCCGCGTGCTCGCCGCGCAACCTGGCGCTGGAGCTGTCGCGCTCGGCGCTGTACGAGGCGGCCGACGACGCGCTGTGGGCGGGCCGCCCGCAGCACTACTTCGAGAGCATGCACTACGCCGAGCCCGAGGAGTTCCCGGACTCGCTCGCCTGAGCCGCGGTACGCGTGTCCATTGTGCCGTTCCGAAATGTAACGAACGGCTGCGTAGGAATCGACCGTAGGTCATAGTTAGGTAACAAACGCTTCCAAGCTCTTCCATTTCCACGAACGTTAAATCGCACTGTCAAGTGTTATTTCTATGTTGAAGTAGGCCCATTTTGATTGATCAACTCGAATGTTGTAAAAGTTGGCTCGAATTCGAATTGATTCGAATATTAACTGGATGCGCCACGAGGGACCGCGTCGGATATCCTTAGCCTACGTTTATTTCACGTTAATAGAGACGTTTCATTTTGAGAATGGTCATCTAAGAAAATATAAAAAAAACGATCACTGTCTTCAACGCTTGTTTGCCTTCAATATTCGTCTTCATCCCGTTCTTTCATAAGCCTACGCGAATGTAAGCAGAAATAGAATTTTTTAAATGGTACATTGTTTTCTTCACTACGTTTGGCCGATTTGTAAGTTCTTTGATAATTGAACTTGCGACATCAAACATACGTTTCGATTTCAGAACGGCACAGATATAACATGCGTACTTTACGTACTAAGGACTAGCGTCGACTAGACTCGTCGAG
This sequence comes from Phocides pigmalion okeechobee, assembly GCA_018251015.1. NCBI lineage: Eukaryota > Metazoa > Arthropoda > Insecta > Lepidoptera > Hesperiidae > Phocides > Phocides pigmalion. Next base: position 1,072 of record DWON01011746.1, read on the forward strand.
CTAAATCGTATATACTATGAAATTCACATCGTTAATTAAGGTATTGTTCGAAAGACGTTCCGACTTTATCCTAGTCGATGCAAGTCCTTAAATTTATATAAACTATAGCAAGACATATTTTTCATTTTCACACAAAAACCAACTGATACTTCTTTCACATTGTAAGAAAAACAAGGAACATAAATCGAAATCAAGATTGTGTTCCAAACAAAAAAAATTAAATTAAAAATGTATATCGTGTTAATATGTCTTGTTATATATTATATCCTAGCTTCGTATTTATTGCTGTTACTGTAACCTCTCAAATGTTCTTTGAGTAAGATTCCACCGTTGTATTCGATCATTGAAAATCGCCGTTGAGTTAAAATTTCAATTTTAATTTTAATAAGTTACCAGAATAACTGTTCCCTTCATTTTTTATTTATTTCATATCTGTGTGCACTGTTTGATATTCGATGATCGAAGTCGACGGTTGAGGAATCTGCCTTCTTTCCATATTCAGTTGAACGACGTCGCACGGTGATAACATAATTACCGATACATCCAAATATTTAAATCCAAAGTGTTTTTGTGGTATGTTTACTGGTGATAGATTTATTTGGATTCGTGTACCCTTAACAAAATGTTAAAAAGCAAAGATGAGTGGACGACTTTTTATTACTCCCAATTTAATTTAAATCCAATTATAATAAAAACATTGTCTACTCATTTCGGTTTTTTGCTTTGCTTTTGTTTGCCTTTGTTTTACTTAGTGTATTGACGATTACTCGCGTTTAAATCAATTGACACCACACTGTCAGGTGTCGCCATTCCATATAAAATGTCATAAAAATAGGTACTTACCCAAGTGTGTGAACTGTGATAACGTCACATTTGGCGGTTATTAGTATTTAATTAGCTTCCAGAGACCGCAGCAAGCTTACAATTTGCTGCTTTATACTATAACGATTTATTTAAGATAAAATGTATTATAGGCTCCTCAAATATCCTACTGAATACCTGAGAATTTCTCGTAACTATAAAATTATTGAAATATAGGTAATATAGAATAATGTTTATTATAAAAATATTAATGAAATTCCTAATCGTTTGTTTACTTTGTTGGATGTTTCTTTAAAATTTTTGCCGCTAATCTTTTTAATAAATATGAATTTTATATCATGTAAGTGTATTCTGAAACTTTTATGGTCCCATATTATATTTATATAGTGTTACTGTCGATGAATGAAATCGTGCAAATATGGTAGCTAATATCTTAATCTATTGTCATTCCTAAGCCTCGCTGGCTAGACTGTAACTTAATTGTGTGAGTGAACGAATGTAGCAGGGCTGTGAAACATTTGGGTGTCCGTGGGTCGCCGATGCAACGTCAGGCGTCGGCAACCATTGTATTCGTCATAAGAGTAATGTTTCACGTGATTAACTGTTATATAAGCGAATGTAGCGTCGCTATCCAATTCTGTCCAATCGTCCAGTGTCGAACGTCCTAAAGCGAAAGCGACTGCCTGTTGTAAGTACGAGCGTTAGTTGATTTATAAATAACACATTTTCATACAGCATTTGGTTACAAATAGTAGGAGACTGATTTTGTATAAATTTAAAGACATAGATAGTGATATGCTTACCAATGTAGGGAAAATCGTTTAGCTACTACGAGTATTTTAATGTTTCCTTCTTAAATAAATTAATGTATAAATGTATTGCCCGCTAAGATATTCTAAGTAACTATTAGCGTTAATGATATTCCAATTCTATGAAGTACGACTGTAATTTTATGTAAATTAAGAATTTAGTGATTACAATGTACTGTAACTATATTAAGTCAACTATTATTGTACAGCTTACATTCACGTTATTTAGAACTTGTAAATTATTAAGCCCACTACCTAAGTTAAGATACTCATAAAAATATCTAGTTGACTTGAATCTAGTTGATGACTTGTGTAAAGTTGTACAGAAATCATATCATTATATACAAATTACTCAAATAAATTGTTCATATCAAGTACTTGTTTTATTTTTAGAATTAAAACAGTCAGTTTTATGTAAATTACAAATAGGGCAAGGTTCAGTGCGTAAAGATACAATTAGTATCGTGTGTCGTGAAATGGAACGCAAAAAAGAAAAATGAACTAGACGTAAGGTAGATAGATTAATCTGTTACTAGCAGCTGTCAACAGTTCCCCCCGCCACCGCAGTTCGCCGTGACCACGAGCCATGCAACTGGTTCGTAATGAAATCAAAAATTGTTAACCGTGTCGTGAGTACCCATTAATAACATAATAAACAGTTTTAAGTGTAAGTAAAGTTTATTAAACGAAAGAAAAGTGTACAAACTTAACGCAAAATTATAAATTAACGAATAACTAAGATGCAATTACAAACAGTGTAGTAATATTAAAATTAATTAACAAAGTGAACAAATTATCCTTTATATAACTTGGTCGAGCTTGGCGCCGAGAGTAATATCTTTTATTTCCAATGTTTTTGGATCCTTCCTTATATTTATGAAACCGTGCTGCTTCAGCTCTGAAATTGAAAATAAGTAAATAACAGTCTGCTCAAATGGTTTACTTAAAAACGTCGGATGTTTTAATCATGGAAATGGACAGGGGAAGTGATAGGACAGTATTATCCGGGGTGGTATTTGTGCTTTACTTGTGAAGTGATAGGTGAAGTAAGTAGCAAGCACAGATACACGGTGTCTACCAGTACTTTAGTTCTGTTTGGTGTTCCATTTGGATGACCATAATATACAGCGACCAATTAATACATGGTGTTAATCGATGCGGAGTGCAATTCTGCTGGGTATTGTACAGCGCATCGTGCTTGTGGTTCACACACACCTGTATTCTACGTACAAATCTGTATGGATTACGAGCGAACAAAAGAGCCTAGTTTATGTCGGCGCTACAAGACTGAGGGCGGACATTACATCTGTGCATTCGTAGATGATATACAGATGTTAAAAATTTAATACTTCAGTGAATTGTAGGTACATTTTCAGTGTAGAGAAATTAGCTCCAGCTTAGTGCCGCCGCCCGGAACGCTGACTAGGTCTAATATATGATTTCCAGAGTCAGTGTTAAAAATATTTACAGAGTACTTTTATGTGTGAAAGTCAACTTACTCAGTATAGAAGTAAAGCAGCGCGCAACGATGATGCTCTTATAGCCCGCCACGAGGGGGCCCTCGGCCACCAGCCGCTGCACGTCCAGCGGCCGCGCGTTCTCCTTGATGCACACCAGAATCTTTATCATGGTACCTTCGGTCCCCCATTGGTCGCTGAAGCATTAAAAATAGCTGACTAAGTAATTTATTAAAATCTCTTCTTTGTCGTGTGAGAATTGCTTTGGGATGTTTATGGTCTACGGTAACTATACAACATAAGGTTCTTTTTCCTTAAGGCATTTTTTCTGATTACATCAGAGATATATTAAGAAAGATGTTAAATATTATTGCATAAATGTTTGCATTTCATAAAACTAATATTCAAGAAAATTAAGAATATTTTTAAATTACATAAATCATAATACAAAACAAAATAGTACAATTTAAACTCTTATTTTTAAAAATACTATTCGTATTGTAGTAACTATAAATGCACCGCGTAAATTTTAAATCTATGTGAATTTTATGGTAACGAATGATCAGAAAGATGGGCGAATGCTAAAAAAAATATGGACATAATTTCTAATGACAATAATAACTATTAGGATACCGGTTTAAAAATTTCTACTCTCATAAAAAGAGATTTGATTCATTCGTAGTGTAGAAGAACACTAACCGTATGAACCTCTTGGAGTCGGTAGTGTTATCGGAGTCTCCGAGCGACACCTTGGTCCTGTCGAGGCTGCCCAGGAGCGTCTCCGAGCTGCCGCTGGGCAGGCGGCGCGCGCCCCGGGGCCCCGCGGGGCTCGCGGGCGGCGCCTGCTGCGGCGGCAGGTCGGCCAGCCCTGCCGCCGCCAGCATGCTCGTCAGATCCCTTTCACTTTGAACCGGTCGCTGCTGGAACTCGGGTGGAACGTTGTCCGAGATATTTTCCTTGTTCGCCTCTAAAATAACAAACCGACGGTAAAAGCATCTAGCAGTTTCTACTAGTCTTACTTATTACTAGTCACGGGCTTTTTTGCCGGGGCACGAGAGGGCACACGGCTCGCAAATGAAATTTAAAAATATCGTAATTTTTCCATAAAACCGAAAAAAGACAAGATTTGAAAAAATAAAACGTATTATTAACTTGAGAATTAAGACCTGCTTGTGCCTATATATTCTTCAATCCACGCACATATATAGAGAGGGAAGGGTGAACATACGAAGCAATCGAAGAGACTTACTTGGACCGAGTTAAAAATTACATCTTTTTTCTAGAATATAAGTACAAAAACGAGTCGTCATTACATTGGTATTAAAAATAAATTATAAATTCACTAACCTTCATCCGTCATAATTATATCTGAAATCATTTTCCGACTTTCCCTATAGGACATATAGCCACATCGACGCGCTCTTTTTGGCTGGAAATAAAAGGATCTCTGTGTATACGATCTTAGAACATATTTTATATATTACCAGCAGAATTATTAATGGCAAAAGAGTTGTAAAGGATCTCTCAGGACAACTTACGTTGCAGAGTCACTGGAGACAATGGACATTATGGACACGACCAGGGATTCGAACTCCAATCCTATGAGGCCGGAAATTACGCTACTACCATTCTATGTTGGTATTATAAAGCACACATATAGTACCTATATATGCAAAATAGATTTACAAAGAAAAACACTAACTTTAATTAATATTTTCCCCAATTATAATTAATGATGTTTGATACGGATATCAATGGTGTCCATGGTCCGAGTGGTTCATGACGTCAACATTTTTGATATAGGTTTATCATAAAACTGTGTTCACACAACACCTGTGTTCGCTCGATCCATACAGATGTGTACAAACCACAAGCACATTGCGTCAATTAATACAAAGCTGTTGTACCCAGCGGGGAAAGTGTTAGTTTATTATCAGTATTTTATTAAAAATCAAAATATTTTTATTCAGAGTAGATTCTTTATAGAACTGTTTTGAACGTCAATAAACTACCACACAATAGTAAGGTCTTTCATTTTGGAAAAGTTTAATTATATTTTTAATTGAATCTGTCCGATGTCCAGTGACGTCAACAATGATATGGATTTGCTATAAAAGGCTTATTAAAGGGCTATCTTACCGAGACCTCGTATTCGCTAGTCCTCTTCCTAGCTTGCGACAAGGTCTCTATCACTTGCGTGGGCAGATCTGATATGTCGTGCACGCTGACGCCGAGGGGGGCGATACCCTCCCCGTACTGTGGCGCCGGCTCCACTTCTTCTTCAATCCTTTCGAGTAAGGATCTGACGTGAGATCGACCGGCTTGGGGCGCTACGGCTTCCTGGAGAACAAGAAACGCTATTATATTTAAGTATTTCAATATGACTACGATTTATTTTATGACAGAAAAGTAGCCAACGATCTTGCAGGCCATCTGATGTTAACACTTTGATTGCGGCGCAGATATATATCATCGAGTCAGTATTGCGGGAGGCGGCCCTAAGCGGAGCTTATTTGATTATACTGAAGATACGCCGACAAATTATTGAAATATTGTATTTTAGCAACTGTGTATCATCTACGAATACACAGACGTAATGTCCGCCCCCAATCTTGTAGCGACGGTGTTAAAACAGCACTTTTGTTCGCCTATAATTTATACAAATTTATATAAATACATGCATAAACACAGCCGCAAGCGCGTCGCGCCTAAAATTACAAAGAAGTGTTGTGGCCGCAGTAAAAGCGTTAAATAATATCTGTAATTCAAGAAAGTCTGCAATCTGCAGACGTTTTTAGACCAATCAACAATATATTTACCTCCATCTCTCTCTCGGCCAAGGTCCGTTTGTTAACGACACCCAGGTTTCTCATGAACAACCTGGCGAGCGGGTGGGCGAGGTCGCAGCGGGGCGCGGCGCCGGCGCGGGCGGCGCGCGTCAGCAGCTCGCCGGCCGGCACAACAATGCGGACTATGTTGTCCGAACTATCCTGGTTGGAGGGTAGATGGAGATATGTGTGACGTCGCAATTTTTGAAAAAACTTACCATATCAATTATAAAATAGTTGACACTAATAGATAGTGGCTACGGACATTATTCACGCAATGTACGCGCAACGCCGTTAATTTCAACTCTTTCGTCGTGCGCTCCCGTCGGGAAATCTATCGAACATCCCGAAGGAGGACATGTGGCCAAAAGGAGTCGTGTTCCGTAAATTCCGTGGACGGCGACGACCTCCGGGAGTCCCGGGACCTGTACCTCACGTCGTAAAGAAGCCGTGATGTAGTAAAAGTATATTCAGTATGTTTGTTAGTCTGTAAGGTATTTATATTATGGGCCTCTGTACTCAATTATACCTCTTGTATGTTTGTTTATATTGCTTGAAATAAATGATTTGATTAAAGAATCGAAGTAGTAGGATAAACTAAGCGATAGATTACTGTTGGTATAAATATGCATAGTTTTCGGATAGATAGTGTTTAAAAGTTTCTTAAAAAATGAATTTAGCGTTGCTTTCAACTAAATCGGATGAGACATCATCAATATTTTGAAGATGGGAGAACTATAGTTCGACCGGGGAGGTACTACCGTCGCCCTCACAATCCGCCGTAAAGCATTACTCGTGTTTTGGTTGGGGAGGTGCGGTTGCCTACACTTTGAAGCGAGGCGACCATCTTCGTCTTTACGAGTAGCAACGTATCTACGTTCGAGCTCAGATAGGATTCCGGTCGTGTTTGTGTTGGTATGTGGATGTGTATTGGCTGCGACTGCTTAACATCAGGTGGCTTGCAAGCTCGTTTGCTGCTCTTCTCACATAAAAAATACATCATCGTTGAAGTAAAATTCTATGAAACAAAAATACAAAAATAAAACAATGAAAGCGATATAAAAATATTTATTAACTTATAATTAAACAAACGGTTGTAACTGCATACCGTACTTAACACTTTCACTGCCGGATACACAACTGCTGTGTTGTATACAAGATACAAGTAATAGCGCCAGTTTAATGCCGCCTTCGTAACGCTGACTCGATGTAGATAATGTCTCTATAGATGAGTCATAGTGTTAAAGTTATAGCGGCGTCGATTTTATGGTCTTAAAAGTAAGTTATAATCTAATTCTGTGAGTAAGCTCCCAATAGGACAGTAAAGGATTGATACGCATCTTTTAGAAGAGATTAGCCGTGACCACGAGCCATGCGACTGGTTCGAAATATCGGCAATCAAAAATCGTTAATTATGAGTACCCGGTATATAGTTACATGTATAAACATGTAACATGTAACTTTTGATTTGAACCCAATCGAGCACCTATGGAACAAGTTAAAAAGGCGAGCACAAGCCAGAGATCCGGCCCCTACGAGCATCGACGCCTTAAGATCGGCTTTAGTAGCGAAATGGGAGAGTATCCCTCAAGATACTGTCAAAAAGCTGATAATGTCTATGCGCAATCGACTCAGAACTGTAATTAAGGTAAGAGGAGGTAATACCAAGTATTGAATAAATTGAATTTTAATGAATAATTTTGTTGTTTTTATTGATTTTTTTTCCTAATTCATCTACTCCCGATTCCTTCCCATTTTTCTCACTCCTCTCTTCAAAAGGCACTAGCTTATTGATTATTATATAAAGGATCGATTTTTACAAATATGGTATCATTGTAAGCTGAAGCTGTAACCTTTAAAATGATATCACATTTAACCATACTCGTCAAAAACGTTCATTTTAAAAGAGTTCGTAGCAAGTCAGATGCAAGTGATTCCGTAGTTTTGCACGCGTGTGTAGTTTCAGATCATGTTTTCCACATTGGCTCTTAAAGGACTACATATTGCTAACTTAACACTTTCCCTGCGGCGTACGGTTGTGTATTACTTCTCGCAACACGTTTGCGGCTTGTATACACCTATCGTGCACGTACAAATCTGTATGGATCCCGGCCGAACACAAGTGCAGTTTACGTCGGGGTTACAAGACTGGGAGCGGAAATTACGTCTGTGTATTCTTGGATGCTACATTGATGCTAAAAAATACCAATATTTCAGTGAATTGTCGGCGCATCTTTAGTTTACAGAAATAAGCTCCAGTTTAGGGGCCATCTCCCGCAATATTGACCCGATCGTATATATCCGCGCCGTAGTCAAAGTGTTCATTTTAGAAAATTGGACATATTGCTAATTGGTGTATTGGACGCTTTCAGAAGTGGACATTTTTCACATTGACTCTTAGAGAATTGGACACATTGCTTACATGCCGTTGCGATTGGACATTTGAGCAGACCACTGGACATTTTAGGCCTGGCTTAAGCGAGGTCCGGCGCCCACAGTTTGAGCGTACGGTCGTACGAACTACTCGCTATAAACTTGTTATCGTATGATACATCGACGCTCATCACCTGAAACAAACCATATTTTATTGCATATTAGAAAAAAAAACCGATAAAATAATACCCTAATTTGAAAAAATACTATAAGCCTATATTGTATTTTATTTTTCAAATACACAATTTAAATGCAATTATAATAAAAACCTAATCTAAACAATGTACAGTCCGTGGCTACACATGGTGCCAAGAACGCTGGCGGCATTCTTTATTTTTTATTATGAACGAGTACGAAACGGGCATGCAGGCCACCTGATGTTAAGCGGTCACTGCAGCCCATGGACAACCACGTCCAATCACAAATAGGACAGAAGTTCTATTTAAGAATGGACGGGGATGCGTTCCTACTCTTGTGGACTAAGATGGTCGCCTCCGATAATGTGTATCCGGCAACCACACCTCCCCAACTGAAACACAATACATGAAGAACGTATTGCTTTACGGCGGGGTTTTGGGGGGGCGGGGGGGGCCCCC
>DWON01011747.1:0-10015 GCA_018251015.1 Phocides pigmalion okeechobee
ATTGGACGTGGTTGTCCATGGGCTGCAGTGACCACTTAACATCAGGTGGCCTGCATGCCCGTTTCTTACTCTTTCTTTATATATATAAAAAAAAACTTAACATCATCGAAATGTAGAACACAACTTGACAATACGATTTATTGGGAGATTTTGTTCCGCTCGAGTATCTTACCTTTTTTCATTAGGATTGACTGGTTAAATTCACATTGTAAATTTGGAAAATTTAGTAGAAACGCATGTTTATTAGGCTTGGCTGAGACTTACGTCCGACATGCTAAAAACAAGGTCCCTGTAGCTCGGGATCAGAATAGCGCTACGGTATTTGTCGAAAGAGGCGATTAAAAGTAGTCTTCCGGATCGGGAGTAGTAAAAGTGGGAGTTTGAGCTGTTCAGACTTAGCGATCGCGAGAAGGATATCGATGTAAGTGGTCTCACACCGACGAGGGTCAGGACAGCGCCCGGTAAGTCAAGGAAGTTCCCCCGAGTAGCGCCAGATTTGGGCGTCGTGCTGCGTTCCTGTTGCGTTCGTTTTGAGATCCTGATGTTTCCTACAAGCATAATAACTTCTTCGACTTACTGCTTAGGTTACATCTGAAAAGATTTTCCCATCAGACAAAAAAGTTTTAAATTGAAGTTTGTACATAGAAAATTTGAGAAAAAAATGTACTTTGTCTAATGTGGTAGTTTACATTTTTTAAAAGGAAACAGTGGTAGCGTAATTGTTGTGATCTCTTCATGTCAGACCTGGAATATGAGTCCGAAAAATGAATCCTAGGTCAGGTTAGGCGTATCTCTAATTTTTGAAAATTACGTGTATATTAGAAGTTAATTATTGCTTATTAACACGGTTTTATTAGCTTGGGTTATATGTATGTATTTCATGGAATCTTTGAGCATAACTTTCACTAATTTCAAGAAATCTGATTAATTTGAATCTTTGCACACATATCAAGGACGGATGACAATGCAATAATATGAAAAAATAGTTAAATAACCAAAAAAACACCCTTTTATAGAAAAAAAACAACTAAATTAAACCATGGGTTGCTTTTTAAGTGATCTATAGACACCACGCACCCAAACCTTTTTTTTTTACCTCGCTACATATTTTTTTCTTATTTATACTTTTTAGCTGGGTTTTTTTATAAAAGCGTGTTTTAAGTTGTTTTAACTATTATTTATTTTTATATCTTAGTATAACACTTATATGATGATTGAAATTCCAACAATATATTGAATTACCTTCCTAGTCATGTCATGCCATGTATATAAATGAGTTAGCTTTTAAATGAATTGGCGTACATATCCCAAGTGTGAAATAGGAATTGACGACTGTCATAGTTATGCATGGCGTGCTATAATCCCATTAAAGTCTTGGGTATTCCACGGGGCATCAGAGATAGATTGGCCCTTACCTAATTTGATTTTTATACGTATTACGTGTTCTACATTCATATTTAACATGACACTTAACCACTATTATAAGGAATTGTACATCTATTCTATACAGATGTATCTAAAAGGCATATGGTCTGTACATGGCATATACATATTTGCAAAAGAAATAGTTTGGCTGGATGAGAATCTATATAATTATAAAAACAATTAAAAGTGAAAGATTAGCCTGATTTTAAATCGCATATATTTGCAAAAAGAAGTTCGAGGTCATAAGAATAATTAATAATAGAAATTTATATAATTTTAATAACTTCCGTCTGTCTATCTATATGTTATTATTATTGAGTTGAATATAAGGGATTGCAGATATATTTATATATTTAACGTTATAGAGAACGCAAAGCTAAATCCGTATATCCAAATCCGTTAGAGTTTTAAATGCGGGTGATACCGTAGTGCAAACAACTGGTTATTCCTTGAATATTAATTTTCTTATGGAAAAATGAATGTAAAAATGTATTCTGCTTTCCAGTAGAGATATGAATGTGTAGATGAATATTTCATTATTTGTATCGTGTATTTGGTTGTCATTACTTTTCTCTAAAATTATATTACTTGCACTTGTAATCAAAATTTTACAATAACATTACTTCTTAATGATAGTCTGGATACAAGGGAATATGCGGAAACAATTTTGCGCACGAATGAATCCGATTTCGTAATTACATATAAAGTTTGATCGTTTACCTTGGTCCTTATACTTGCGATGATAATATATTCATGAATCCTAATGATTAGTATTAAATATGTCAAGGGAGAAGCAATTACTCAATTAATTATAATTGAAAGGTGGGAGAAGTTCTACCGTCAGTAGTTCTACTGGGTAGGTTCCACCGCCGCCTTCATAATCCGTCGTAAAGTATTACTTGTGTTTCAGTTGGAGAGGTGCGGTTACCGGGTACGCTATGAAGCGAGGCGACCATCTTGGTCCTCAGAAGTAGCAACGTATCTACGTTCGATCTCAAATAGGATTTTAGTTCTGTTTGTGGTTGTACGGATGTCTGTGGGCTGCGACTACTTAACTTCAGCTGGTTTGACCATTTGCTACTCTTCTCACATAAAAAAACTCTATGCGGTGGTTTCTGTTTCCCACTGATGGGGACAAGCATCTAACCTGAGTAGATTTTTTGTAGCGGCCATTTACAGAGAAACAATTATTGACCAAACTCTGTGAGATATTCCGAAAAAGCCCATGGACCAATAGTGTGTGCGATCAAAACAACCTCTATTGTTATTACAGTCAGAATCGATTTTGTCCTTATCACCGTCGTCAACCTTTTATTGTCCAGTAAACACGGATCTCTTCCAGAATAGTTTGATTCAGCAAGGTTTGACGATAGTTCACTTAGGTAAATGTGATTTGGTTGATTTCACATTCTTGAAAACTTTATAAACAAGTCAGGTTTCGATTTATATAAATTTAAGCACATGAGAAATTGTCTACAACATTTTCCTTACCGATTGTCCTCCGTAATTACTTTAAGGCATCCTTAAACGGAAAATACCGTTCGACCTTGTACGCCCTTCGCGACCTCGTTGCATTTAATCCCTCTTCCAAGAGTCAAGGAATTTGTTTCAAATTACAGTGACCATTTTATGTTCGAATGAAGTGAACGAACTTTACGATTTTTATTACTCTCATTAACAAATTTATTGTTCCATTATTTGGCACAGGTTAAAAGTTGATTTTTCAGGCGGATTTAAGCCATACTTGTATTCGCCATACTATACTATAGCATGTTACGCATATATGTTCAATACTGCGAGAATTTCTAGATTACAATTTTAAAAAATTTGCAATAGGTAACTTGGATTTGATCCTTTTAAGCTGAACGTTTTATTTCAACTTTGTCTTACTTGATCATATACAGTCTTTATAATCGAAAGATATGTGTAAAAGACACCAAGTAAGTCAAGAGTCTTACTTATGGCCGATCGTAGAAATTTCCCCATGAGAAAGAATATCAACAAATATATAGGACTCTGTACATAACTTCGTCTCATATGTAAGTGGCTGCTTTTACATATGATAAACTGGAATATAGCTGTTTAGAAGCTGTATAAAAGTTTACTGTTTTAATATGTTTGTCGATGCCGGCTGAGTAGATTCATCAAAAACAATGGTAAGAAAAAGTTGGTAAACAAAACAATACTTTCAGTAGTTAATAAATAATTCCTTTTATTTTATGTTTGTGTGTGCTTTTGCTCCGCTATCATTTATATCTTTGTAGATTGTAATAAAAAGTTATGATATAAACAATCTTGTTTTGGTTCTTCGTTCTGATTACATAGCCATTATTAATATTACTCAGCCGTAGTTTGTAGAAGGTATTATAATCTCGTTTAGGTTTTTATTGCTCGTTTCTTTATTAAATAATAATGTTCATAATATGTAACGTAATGAAAACATAACATCAGCAACATTTAACCTGTGCTTGTTGATTGTATTGTTAATTTCTTGAATTTTGTATAAACATTTTATTACTAATGGAACTTATTTTATTACAGGTCATGGTATTTATAATTTAACATAGCCACAAGTTACTAAAATTTAAATTTTATATATTATAATTCTCTGTGATTTCTTGAGTCATTCGTACACTTTCTGTATAATGGTACCATGTCTATAGGAGGCAATGAATACTCCACGTCAGACGCATGTGCAAGGTATCTGTACGATTCGACTAAGAAGGTACCTTCGACACACTATTTTCTAGTGAGTTGGTGGTTCAGTTGCACATACTCGACTGTCTTAGTTCTCGGGAGTAGAAGAGCATTTGTGATGGTCTTTAGATGACACTAATGTTCTATTTAAAGTTGAATCCATAAGCATCCCTGACCACTTACCATCAGGCCTCATCTGGCCTCGCCATCCCGCCAGTTTGTTCATATACTCGCCCAAAAAAGGTAGACTGCATTTTCGTAAGTTATTTCCATTACAAATAAAAAGTGTACGATATTTGCGAAGTTGTGAGCGCATACTCATCTGAAATAATTTCCTATTTGCCAGAATTGGGTTCGATTTCTAAAGAATCTTCTATTACCTCTGAGAGCAATAAATAATTTCCAGTTATACCCATAGACAAGAAGCGATGGATTTTAACCGACTTTTTGCTATGTAAATATCTTTTAATCTTGGATTTCATAAATTATTGAAATAGAATGAAATGGATAATTGATCCATTGAAGTTATTATTTGTTAATTCTACGGTCAAAGTAATTCAAATTATATAATAAGTACAAGTTCCAAAGTTTTGGATCATTGAACTTGAAGATTAATTTTACATTTACGGTGCTTGCTCATATAATAAATGGGCTTATTTCACCCCAGAGAGTATTATTTTCTTCATCATTATTCATGTCGTAATTGTTTATCATCATTATCATGTCGTATTGAATCTCAGCAAAATGCTTAGTTTTTAAGAGTATTTTTTATAGTCTGAAGTGTGCTTTAAAGTAAGTGTAGATATTTCTTGTTATTCGTGTCATATTTGAATACCAGCAAAATGCTTGGTTTTAAATAGTATTTTTCTAGTCCAAAGTGTGCTTTAAAGCAAGTGTAGATATTAGTTTCAAATTTTCTTTGTTTTCTGTTTTACCTACTGCAAGTAGTCAATAACCCTCTAAACCACCTGTTGTCAGTCAGTGATACCAATAGGTGGTAGAACTATAGTTCCACCGGAGAGGTACCACCGCCGCCTTCATAATCCGCCGTAAATCATTACTTATGTTTCTGTTGGAGAGTTGCGGTTGCAGGTTACAAGCTCAGATAGGATTTAGGTCGCGTTTGTGATTGTACAAGGATGTCTGTGGACTGCGACTTAACATCAGGTAGTTTGCGTGCTCGTTTGCTACTCTTCTCACATAAAAAAATCCCAGTTTATTCGCGACTTATATTATAAGCTACTTCCAAAATACATACACATAATATTGCGTTTTATAAGCAGGCAACTTGCCAAACCAAAGAACTTACGTAAGTGCAAGTTCGTGACACTTTCGCGTACAGATTTAGCTTTAAGAAATATTAGTTCTGTTATTGGATAGGAAGGGCACCAATTGCTGGCAGATTCGTGTTAAGTAACATAAAAGCGTATGACATTGATTATGATACATGCATCACCTTTTAAGTTCACTATAATATGTATACACTACTCGTAGCTATGCCCACGAATTCGTCGGCGATGATTGAATTAAACTGATAACTTCTTTATTTATTAACCGATTTTAATGAAAAACCAATAAATGTTAAGTGAAGCTCACCACAACATAATCTCGAAAACTGCATCCAAATCGGAGAAGCCATTTCTGAGATTAACGTGTACAAACATACAGACATACATACAGAGATACAGAGAAGAAAAACAGTGTTTTTTCTTTTTGTCAGAATATTTTTTAAATATATATTTGTCATGTGAAAGCAATTTTACAATTTTACTATATGTATGGATAATATGAATATTATATATCTATATATTGTTTGCTTGTTTAGAATTTAAACGACCGACTAAGTTCAGCAACGTTTGAGCGCGATTGAGAGCTAGGTGGGTGATCGCTGATTCACTTCAAACAATGTACGATCTGAATGTAATTGAATCGTGTCGGACGCTTTTTAAGCAGTTTGAAACCATCCCGTATAGGGTTTCGCCACTAACTCGACAGAATCCTCAATGTCGCAGTACACTGGATTTGTGCAGAGTTATATAGAGGAATACACTGAGACGTTCAAACATTTATCGTCTATTAAGTATAAGAAATTTTGATTTATAATACATAATGAACTTAAAAAAATAATGTTTCTTTTAATTATTAAATGATCCAAATTAAAAATGTATGTAACATTAATAGTTGTTTATTTTTTATTCATCGTTGTTAGTAATTCCAACCGAGGTCATTAATTGAATACCAAAAGAGGATTAACTCAATGTAGTCTATTCAACCGATATTAAATTAATATTGGAGCATTGTTTGGAGAATCTATCTTAATTAATTTGTCATTATATGATTAAACAATATTGTCAGCCTCTTAATATTTATTACGTCTTAAATCGTTCAACTTCAAATGTTACATTCTGATTTTGTATTTGTTTTTGCTGCGATTAATGTAAAAATATAGATCACTCTAGATATTAGAACTATTAGCAACAAAATAAAATAAAATTGGAATCAAATTTAAATAAAATTTGGAGCATCGCCATTTTGTAACAATAAATGTAGCTAGATTGGAGCCAAGATTTTTGGCGATTGACTTTTATCTTTCTTTATGGATACCCAGTATTTTTTTAATCTGTCTAAACATATGAAATATGATATTTAATTGCTCATACCAAAGTCTTATAGCTGTCTAAAAACAGCCTTCATTATCACCAACTCATTATTGTCTAACTTTTAGGCATGGCTTGCTTCTTAGAATGTTGGTTGGTAGACTTTAAATAATTTTGAGAACTTTATTCAGAACTCTCAAGCGTGTTGGTTTCTTCAAAATTTTTCGTTCATTGTTGAAACAATTGATAATTATTATAAAAGTTTCGCATAACTTCTAAAATCAGAGACCCGTGTTAGGTGTTTTAACAACGTTTGCAGTCTTCGTGTGAGAAGCTATAATCAGACCTAGGCTTTCACTGCTTCTGAAAAACAATCCATACAACAAAGTACGCTATAAGTAATTTAATCAATTTAAGCCATTAAGGGGATAGCTAAACTCTTTGTGGTTTTGCAGTGCTAAGGCAACGCATCTAACTTTGTTTAATCTCAAGCTAAATACTAAAGACGTGTTGTCTACCAAACATCTACGCCAGTGATACGAAACGTTAATATAAAGGCACCTGTAATGGGGTGGCGTAGAAATAGCATAAATAATTCTCAACTATATTAATAATTTCACAGTTTTCAAGGGCACCTAATTTTGTAGAGCTGACTGTAGCCTAACCTTTAGATAACTATATATACGAGTAGATATTGACTTTAGCGGATTAGAAGATTACCCAAACGTATTAATAATGTAACGACGATTAAGCTGAAATCAAACACAATTTACAATCCTTAACAACAAATTTATTGTTTCAAATGAATTTTCAGTTAGGGAATTGGCTAAACATAACACGACAATCTTTATAATTATTATCCTTATATTAGATAGTGTTATTAAAAGAGAATATTTACTCAGAGTTTAATATTTGTAATGATAAAAAATGTCGTTTACATTCAGGACTCCCTGTGTCATGTTGGCTTAAAATTAAATTAGTCATTTTTTAATCCAATACCAGACCGGAACGCCACTGAGAAGACCCGTCAAAATATACGGTAGGTTAAAATTTTTTATGCACTCATACAAGACCAGTACATACCTAAATGTGCAGGCGGAGAATTGAAAACTAAATTCGTCAGTCAGGTATCTGCCCGACCGTGAATCGTTCCCAGAGTCCTCTGCGTATGACAGCTATGGTTAGTATCCCACGCGAGTAATAAGTTCGGTTGTAAGAGTTTAGAAGTATAAACTCTTACAGTACAAAAATTTAAATAAATTCAGTACAAAAATAAAAGAGAGCGAATAAGCATTTATAATATGTTCAAAACTAATCTCTTATAAAAGCGAATGTTTCTCCTATTTGTAAATAGTACTCGCAATTAATTCTAATGAAATGTTCAAAATCAAACCTCGCATTACATTACATCACGTTAGTATGTTCACAAGATCCCAGTTAGCATCCAAATTTACTTTATTAAATTAAATTAAACAGTAATTGTGAGTAAATGTTAAAATGTAAATAAAAATACGAAAAAACACGAAATTATTATATTTATTTACACAGAATTTACAAAAGTTAACAGCATTATAAATATTTTGACAATAAGAAGTAATCTATAATAAATAATTATATCTATTTTTGTTACCTTAAAATCTACAGAGTTTCAAAAATATTCAACCAGATTTCATATTTTTATTAGAAAATATTACTTTTATAAATTACATAAAGATATTTAGTAACAACTATATCTACTTATTTTATCTACTCTAAATGTTTAGTTATGTGACAACATATATAACATTCCAATCCTCAATGTGGAAACAGCGGAATGGATATTTCAGCGCGGCTTACCACACTGTCAACGCGTTAATGGAAGTCAAGTATTTACAGTCTATGGGTAGGTATTTATAATTTATCATCACATACGTGCAAATGTCTGTCATCTTCTTCACCCCGAGGGTTCATTTTCACTGCGTTCCCATTCGTTAATATCGACGTTCCGTTGGAAAATTCTGTTAAAAAAAACAAATTAGGATAAAGGAACGAAAATTGTTACTCCTATTTGTAGTATAGTTTTTATGTTATCTATTGTGACTAGACGGGAGTATATATAAACATAATAGATACACGGGAATTGCTTAGGAATCATCCTCATTTTGTTGAAAGAACACTTGGAAATAAACAATAGAAATGGTAGCTTTCAATAAAGACCTACAATTGTCAAACAAAACGAATCAACACGATTTTTTCAAACACTATACATAGAAATGGAAATACAAAATTGTTATGGTTCAATCAATTTAGGATCTGTTTCTACTGTTTCTTTTTCGTTACTGTTCACGTTAATATTATTCCGCAATGCCCTCTCAGAATATATTCGCAATGCTTGTTCTACGTGCACTTTTAGGAAACTTGTCCGAGACCATTATAGGAAGTCACCTGACACTTTTTAAAATTAGCTCGCCATTTCTGTACTCCTCTACGTTACCTAATTCTAACAGATCTATAATATTATGAAAAGTTAAAAGCCTCTTTGACATTGAAATAAATTTGATATCGAACACCAAAATCTAATTTGAAATGTATTTATTTCGATCTTTTCAAAGGTTGATCTTATAAGCAGATATTCCATAGTCAGGACTATTTTCTCTTGAGAGTAAAATAATACCAAGTTCGCAAGAGAAAACATCGACCTTTGTGCCAATTCCCAGCCGACAGGATAAGTGCAAGTAAAATGCGTGAAAAGGGGCAATTTACAAGGACCGTAGGCTGACATTCAGAGCCTTATCTTAGATGGTACATAAACTCGTATATTACTCCTAGTTAATTGTGTTGAGTGAATTGTTGTGTTTTAGTTTCTAATGCGAATCAGGGGCCTTAAGGAGTTATTTAAAAGCCATTATGTATTAAAACCGTTTTGTTACAAACCATATGTATATGTATATAGTAATTTAAAAGAAAAATATTGCTGTAAGAAAGAGAATAATGCTCGTTAGAATTTTATAACATCTTGACCATTGTGTTCTGAAAAATCAAAGTAAGCTTAAAATAAACTTGGTTTAAAATATGGTGGTCTGTTCTAAAGGCTCTAATTTGGATTTTCTTGTTCTCTTTTTTCAGATATAATTTTATTATACATACTCAAGAACGAAGTGACGTAGGTTTTTTTTATATTGTGAAAGAGTAAGAAACGGGCATGCAGGCCACCTGATGTTAAGTGGTCACTGCAGTCCTTGGACAACCACGTCCAATCTCAAACAGAACAGAAGTTCTATTTAAGGATGGACGCGGATGCGTTCCTACTCTTGAGG
>DWON01011748.1:0-10013 GCA_018251015.1 Phocides pigmalion okeechobee
TCCTCTCGGGTGCCACCCGCCATACACAAAAGAAATTCATGGCACAACTGTGGTGCCATCCGCACGGAATCGGTTAATATGGTCTTGAGTTACTGCTGTCTGAGGATTTTGTTCACTATATTTCTAGGTAAAGATATAATTCTGAGAAAGCACCGCTGCTCACATAACTCTTTGTGAAGAAATTTTTGTGTTCCACTTCCATAAATTGATTATGGAACCTTCTCGGTTTAGTTATAATTCTACTATCTATTTATGAATTGTCTATCGCTTTGTATGTAATAATGGGTTTGTTGAGCTGACACTTCAACATCTTAAAAATCTTTGTAAATATAAACAACAACTAAATAATTAAAGTATAAATGCCTTTCAGGATACTCACTGAAGGAGATCATGCCGATCGTGCTCGCGCAGAACGCGGCCCTCCACAAAAAGCCCAAGTCGGCGATCAGCACGGTGCGGAACAAATACTCGCACACGATCTTCTTCGAAGTGGCCAAAGTACCCCTCGTAGAAGACTCAGTGCTGTGCAGTTGAGACCGGCCGAGTGGCACTTTACACTTTATGAAAACAGTACTAAGGTGGGTCCAAATCTTTTAGCCTATTTGTGTCTTGTGTGTACGCTCATAAGGCTTATGTTACACAGCAAATTTAGATACTTAACGGACAAAATTATGTGACAATGTAGTGAAAAATAGTGTAACGGAAGCCTTATCCAAAATAGTGAATGCTTGTTTGTTATTTAAATGTTGTGTCTTAAAATCGACTGTGCCAGAACTCTAATGCCGAAAGTTACTTTAAGATGTTTGGCTTTAATTATGTAAAGCACTACGAATTGAATAGGACCTTATTTTAGGAATTATTAGTTTAATGCTCAAAGTGCAACACAATTATTGTAAGATGTCAATTTGCAATAGGGTTTTGGTGCCAATGTGTATGTAAGGTGCCACTATGGTTCTCGTGCTATACTATAAGTTGTATATGACTTTTGGTAAAGTATATTTTAGGTATTTAGTGTAATTGTTGAGATGCAGACAAAAGATAAAAGCGAGAGCCAATCTAGAGATCGAATACTGTAAACTTTGCTGCGTGAGATATCGTGAGAGTGTGAGTCGGCAGGAACTCGTACGGTCAGCAACAAAAGTTAGTAAGAACTAATCAAAAAATTATTGCATATAGTTTTGGGTTAGATATTTTTATTTACAAAACATTTTCGTCTACGATTGTACTTATTCTGTATTTATTGAGATTTTTGATTTTTGAGATGATAAACTAAGTTTATCAGAACATATCTCTTGACACTGACTGTGCGTTTTAGTTGCGTTTTCATTGAGATGTTTATTTACAACTTGTGGAATATCGTAAAAAGACTGAGGCATGTTGACGCACTGTAGCAGGTATGTTGATACCTCCGCCTAGATTATAGTCTAGTTACGACTTAGTTGAATGTGCCATAAATTAGTATGGCGAGCCTACGATCTACCACCGAGACACACCGACAAGGAGTGTATCCTTTAAGTTAATGGAGATATTCGTTAAACCAACGAAACTAAGTTTCTGTGGAAATGATCTCCAATTTTGTTGTTTGATATTAAAGTAAACCAAAAGCCGACCAAAACAGATTGACTTACTGATGTCTAGACCTCAATAGATTTACGACGGCGCGTGTGCGTTGGCGAGTGATGTACTTAAAAATTTGATGTTAAATTTTACTTTTTTTGATAATTTATTTTATTTTGTTATACTTGATATTGTTTTTCGGAATAGATATTTTTATATTTTTATCTCTAAATTAACAGTTGTCCATGATTATATTGAAATAGTTCGATTAATTAGAAAGGATACATCAAATAATTTCTACGGCGACGAAGAGTCCCACTCGCCACTGCACAAGCGTTTTACGCTTCATATTTCAATTATGTTGTTCATCGCATAATGTTGCATAGCTGCTTAATCGCATTTATTTAAATAATTCTGTCTTCCTATGGAAAATATAGGGTTATTTCGACAGGGTTTTGTGTTGTATTTATTTGTTTTGCTTGAGGTTTATCGCTATGACGTGATGCTCACAATTCGACCTAGTGTTTGAATACATTTCTCGTTACCGAGTCAGTTTTGATTTCTTTGTTAATTTTTGTGTTTGGATACAATAAAATGCTATAATAAATTGAATACTTCTACTCTTGTTAGTATTTAGCTTATCTAAAATTGATTGGCAGACTTCAGTGCCTTCTTCGTAGTCATAGCGAAAAATCCTCATTAAAAGTTATATTGTGTATCATGTCGCAAATTGGATATAAATTTTTTAGATGTTTTACAAAATTGTTTAGATTTGTAATTGCTTGGCGCTAACTAAAGGAATGTCCTGGTAAGTATGTAATAAAATCTGAATTGGATTGATTTCTATTAGAATATAATTGGAAAAACATGAACTAGATATGTATTTTTGCTAACATCGTTCAACTCGCGCCGACGGCACACAGTTTTATACGATGTGTATTATTGTACTATGTTCGGCAAACTTTGCTACAATACATTTTAATTATAATTAATATAATTATTAATGGAATTTTGTAATGTTTTAATAATTAATTTGCATAGTAATTATTGTGAGATTATTCGCATCACTCACTGTCTTATGTTTTGTAATTTATCACATTTTAAAGAGTACAAAATATTGGAATGTTATAATATGTTGTTCATTAATGGTAAGTTTTAGAATAATTTCACTTTTAAAAACTGTTTTTTCTTAATATCATTTGTCATCTTATTATACACAGTTAATATTGTAAAACTGACTTGTAAATAAAAATTTTGGTTTGCTATATGTTCTTTCTCTTGTTTTTACCAGGTATTTAATTGAAACCTATTTCACAAATAAAATAATAATTATTAATAATAATGCTATTTCCATCCTTTTCAGAGTTCATCAAAGTCAAGACTATTCAATAACATGATTGTTTAAAAGCAAAATAGTTATTATGGTGTATTACCTATTTAGTTTCATTGTAGAAATAGTATACAGAGGCATTTATATTTCTTAGCAATCTGGACTTATGGTTACTAGATAAACTGTGACTTGATAGATGGACTGACTGACAACACAGTGATCCTGAAAGGTTTCTTGGTTTTCCCTTTTGAAGTATGAGACCTTAACAAATACATAAGGCATCCAAACTTAGAAGTATACATGTGATTATATTGTCATAGTCTGTAGTGATTATAGATGGATGTCTCATGAACAAAGTGTTTATTAGAAATTCTTTACTAAAAGACTCATCGTCTTCCCTGGTCCAGTCACACTAGGATTATAAACAGCAGGTAGGTAAGAAAAACGATAAAAATAATTGAATGAATGTGATTTAATCACACTTGAAAACAAAATGGTAGTTACCGGGAGCGGCGACCCCGGCTATACAAGATACAAAACGTACCCACTACACAATAGGTACACGTGGATACAATAAGTGCACAGACGTACAAATTGGACACGTTACAAATACCACTGCAATGAATGATTAGGCAAACATACGGTTCATAGCGGTATGGGTGTACAGTTCTATTACAAGTATAACTTTGTAAATATTTACTTAATTTTACAGACTAGACTTACAATAGTAGTCAATTTATATTTTAAGTTTTGATCCAGGAGACATTTATTTTAGTGGCCATAATATGACACCAATACATTTTTCTCAAAAAACTTTTATACATTTCTTACTGTATGTTCATCAAAAGCCGGATATTGTAGTTCTATATATTGATCGCACATTATTATTTTTAATCTGGAATTAACATTATGTTTACGGGTTACGGATATTTGTTTAGTAAAAATCTTAATTAAAAAGGTATTTTTGATAATTTGTTTACTGCGAAAGTTCATGCCAATTTTAAAAGGGCTTTTGAAAGAGTGCTTGATACTTGTCACATGTATTGATAAAAAGATAATCATAAATAGTAAATATAAGACCATCTATTACTTTAATACTCAGGTATTTAGAATCACTAAATTATATACTGGATTGAAAATCGCTTTATTAAATGAAATACATGTCCAACTTGTAACATCTCACAATACCTGCATTAAACTAACTATATACATAAACAAACAAAATGCACTTTATAACAGCTCATACAAACGTATTTGAGGTATTTGGACAATTTAAATTTCAAGTCATATTCGTCAATAGTCTGAGTTAAGTTGCAACCTCCTTTATAAAAATAACGCTATTCAAATACCTACATTTTACCAGAATGCATCGCTCACCATTGAATGCTACTATAATTACAACGATTTGATTAAAATAATTACAAAAATCAATTCATTATTCTCTTGTTAAATGCTTCCTTATTGCGATAATTTGACCTAAACGGATTATCAAAATTAAAGCACAAGGGTGTATATAAATCAATTTTATTACAGTTGTACACAATAATAAATATTCAAAAATTATTTTACAGCTAACATGTTTCTGATGCAATGGCAACCTACTGAACCTGCATAATATACGGTTCTTTGTGCACGTGTTTGCCATATTAACTCTTGAATTATGGTAGTTACTTTTTGCATAATAAATACTTTAAGAAATGATTTTCACGTAATATATTATAGTGAATAGATGAACCCACGTTTTTAGCTATATTCCAGTTTAGTGGCAAAACTGTATTTTATAATAAAAATAAATATAGCTGGAAGTGGGATGACAGTGGCAAGTAAATATTAACTTTATGGTGTCCCCAATTATATTCAAAAAGTATAAAAATATAGTGTGCGTGAATAAACGTACCAGTCTTCAGTTATTATTCCATAAATTAAAGAATTAGTGACATGTGAATGTAATAGAGGAAATTTAAATTCTTACTTATTTATTAGATGAATAATATTGCTATTCCTGTATTAAAGGCAAATATTTAACTGGATATGTGACTACGTGAGCAGTTTAGTGTTAAGAGATAAGCGTATTAGCTTGATTTCAGGTATGATTTATCGATTTCACACCTAGTCAGCCTCAATTCTGATATTATATTCAATCAAATAAGTGCTGCAAATCCATACCCAATGCCGCCAAATGATTATTTGGGCTTGTTGCGCTAAACGCACATGAGTTAGACTCTTCAAAAAGAAAAAAAAAGGTAACCTCTGAGATTGCAATTGAAGTGTAATCATACTTTTTACCATCAGTACCGACTCGGCGAATTATCCAAATTAATAATTTACAAAAATGTTTTTTATTACTGAGCGAAATATTATTGACACAACCACCTTTTTTACCAAATACACTGCCTATATATGGATTTTTATATTAAGATCCTATAACATTGGTCAGATTATGATGAGAAAGGTTATTATCCAAGAACAACAAAATAATAGAACTTGAAATCAAATTGGATTTTACGTCATACATTTTAACAGTACAGCTGAGAAAATATTTCGAACAAAAATAAAATTATAACTAACATTCAATGGATGTACCAATATGGTATACCTAATCGAAAGCTCACTTATTCCACGTGAATAATGAACACAATGCAATGAACAATACATGGTTAAAAAACTAAAAGATGAACTTAATAAATATAGCAGAACGTCGGCGCTAAATACGTTATTGAATATTTGTTTATACCAATTACAAAATCGGAGAAATACTTAGTTTAGTTTCATACTTGAATTATGAAATTTTAATGATCGAATAAACACAAGTCGTTTCACTACATGGAAAAAATGGAAGAGACACTAAAACTCCACATTTTGCCATTCCACTTGGCCACGTATGCCACGATATCCGCTTTTCACGGACATAAAGGAAATGTTATTATACACTACTTTTATATTTATCTAGACGACCTAGATGTCTAGATGTAGCATAAAATGTATGCTATACATATCAAATCAATATTCACAAAATAATGTGAAGTGCAGTATTATAGGAACACATTTTACCCATCTAGTGGAACATGCTTTAAATAACAATAAAAAGTAATCAACAATGAAAGCAGCGCCACAAACGTTTTGCCAACTCGCTACACATTTATCAGGCGGGAGGAATGAAGGACATTTCGTCCTCTAATGGGCTTAAAACAAAAATAATGGCTACATTCGCTTACACGCTATAACTATATACAATACGCGTCGAGACGCACCTAATGATATATTTACAATAAAGTTTTGGATGCTTTGGCTATTAATAGGGCACGCTTTTCCTACACTAGACTACGCCCGAAGTTCACTTTTAGGAACTAAATGCCATAGGCTACGAATGCACCGGAACACCCCATTTGATACTTCTGAAACTTATCAAAACTCTTGTTAATTTATTACTGAAATGGAAAAAAAGCGATGTAATACAAAAATATCGATTCCATCTTTCTGTTACACTTCAGTAAATTTGATTTCTACATTACAAATCCGTTTTGACTAGTTGCAGAAGTATACAAATCGTACCAAATACCGGTGACGGTAGGCAAACCGTCACCGTGAGAAGTCGGAATTGTCACCACTTCTCACAGCAACAGCCTTGTGAAGCACACAGCGAGCCTTGTCATATCTTATGCTAGGTATCATTTGTGCCAAATCAGGTCATATTTAATTGCCAAGAACTCGATTATGTTTTTATTTCTTTGCAATTCATTATAGACACTAGTGAAATTATAACTTAATATTTTAAATTACAATGTTAATAGAGATACAGTATGAGATTGTCAATGTAAAAATTAAATTTTTACTCTGGGTGTACGATGAGGTCTTCATATCACAATCCAAGCAAAATCGAGTTACCGATCGATCGCATTCGAAACGACCGAGCATTTAAAAACGACCCGATCTCCGACACTGCCTAGACGCAACACCACCGCCGCTCAACGAAACCGTCATTAGCTGGGATCGCTCGACTTGTGATTCTCGTCGTCGAGTCCCTCGCTCATGGGCTGCGCGCGCGGCGACACCGGCCTGAAGGTGCACTCCGGGGAGTCCGAGTCCGGCGTCCCCGGCGTGCCGGGCGTGAGGCGGCCCGTGCACAGCCGCTTGCACAGCGGGGAGTCCGCCTCGTCGCCGCGCCGCTTGCCCGCCAGCGCCGTGGGCCGGCTCACGGGGCTGAAGCTCGACGCCCGCAGCGCTATGGGCGACAGGCTCCGCCGCGTCGTGAACTTTCTGGTGGGGGATGGCGATACCACTGGCGAAAACCTAATGGAGACAACAAATACAAAGGCATTAAATAATTACAAAAAAATCTTGTCTTTTTTGTATTGAGATTCGGTTAAATAATATAAATGGATTACCTAACCACCAGCAAATTAAGGAGGAAGGAAATCATTTTGATAAGTTGCATATTAAGTTTTCTGTGCTCTAAACAAGTTCTGTATAAAGAAGTGGAAAGTCCACTGATCCATACTTAGCCAGCATATCTATATCTTATTCCATTTCAATTTGAGAAGAAACACGCACTTTTTTAAATGATAAATTTATTGAACAAATAATTTAGCCTACTACTAATGATGCTTGATTATTAATGATAATAAACAAGTGATATTGCTGCCTACCAAAAACCTACCTATTTCTAATATATTACACACCTAACATACCTGAGCTCAGATAAAATCACATTCAAGATATCTTTCCAAAAAAAGAAATATCCAATGACATCTTGATTATAAATGGAAATATAGTACGTTTTTCTTAGTATTTTTATGTAAATTTATAAAGTTATCATTGAAAGAGAAGTATTAGACAATCAAATACCACACAGGAAACTTATCACTCAAAAGTCTCTTGTCATCTGATTCCATATTGCATAAAATGGGACATGATGTTAATAAAACATTATGGAAATTGGGCCAACTTAAAATTTATACAAAGAGAAAGTCTATAAATAATTCTAAAGTACAAAATTGACATGAGGTTACTTTGGAGCAAAACTTAAAACTCATATGACTGTAGTATGGCCAGAGTTTTTATTTTTAATTACTTGAATAAGATTAAATTATTAATTGCACAATTATGTTAAGTTACAATGACATCATAACTTCAAACATTTTCTGAATAATATTTTTTGTTCATATTTTAATTTTTATTAATGTGTAGAATGACTATTGCCAATCACAGTTTGGGAAATGTATTATCAAGTAAGTAGATCTGGTGGGCGAATTGGCGACGAGCGTAAGGTAAGGAGGTATAACCACCTGGATATCCTGGTGAGCAAATTGGCCACGAGCATAAGGTAAGGGGTATAATCACCTGAGTATATTGGTAGGCGAATTGACGACGAGCGTAAGGTAAGGGGATATAATCACCTGGGTATCCTGGTGGGCGAATTGGCGACAAGCGTAAGGTCCTCGCAGGACTGGCCCATCTGCATGGCGGTGTGCACCTCGCGCTCATGCGCCACTTCGCGCGTGTTGGATACCGCCTCGCACTCCTCAGCTCGTAGCTGATTCACACGTGGCGTTAGCCGCCGACTGCATGTGTTCTGGAATATTTATTTATATATACTGTAAGTAGGTATGGCCGCACGCACCAAGTACGGTGGGAGGGGAGGTGCGGTAGGTGAGACGACGAGTTGAGAATTGTCTTTGAATGCGTTTTCGCGCGATTCAGCTATAACAATACATATATTATTTATATTCTAAGGGTGCTAATCCTTCAATAGATTTTTTACACTTTACTATGTAACGGGTACTCGCGACTAACGCTTTTTAATTACCGACAATTAGAACCATTTGAGTCGTGGTCACGGCTAAACTGGCCCGTAAAAACACTCAATACCACAAACAAGGTTTAAAAAACTGTTAATGAATTCCGCATTAACAATTTTTTTTTTTGTGAGAAGTAGCAAAGGGGTCGGAAGCCATCTGGTGTTAAGTGGTCGTTGCAGCCTGTGGTAAGGAGTACTTGTAATATAAATATTAATACGAAAACAGAGTACGAAAAAGATGGTTCAAATCTCGCACAGAGAATTGCAATAGCTATTTAACATAAGAATGTAGTCAGCGTTATTAACACCATGCCCCTTAGGCATTGATTTTATTTCGCTTTTTTTACATTCACTTTTATGGTATTCCATGTTACGATAAATATGTTTTTAAAATGACATAGTGTTTTTAAATATGTGTAAGTCGATAAAAAAACATTCCTACAATATTTAAGATATATGTATTTATCGAGCGTACACTGGCGAGGTGCGGTATCTTTAAGTGATAACCATACAAAAATGTCGGTGACAATTATCTGACTCAAAGCAATGTATCTGTTGATAGTGGTATGTTTTCGTGCCAAATATTTGTTTATCGTTATAATATACAAAATATTACAGACTGCTGCATTGCAGCTGAAATTATGTAATTATAAAAAAACAATTAAATATAAGATCCAGTAGACCGACTAACACTAAGTGGTTGCTGCAGCTGAACATCAACATTCAAATTAAAAACGGAACTGAAGTTCTGCCGAATATTTTCCCTGCTGTGTATTGCGGCGCAACGCGCTTGCGTATTTTGCACACCTGTGTTGTACGTGCAAATCTCTATGGATTACGAGCGCCCACAAGTGCTGTTTACGTCGGCGCTACAAATTGGGGGCGGACGTCACATCTGTTTAGTCGTAGATGATACACAGATACTAAAAAGTAAAATATTTAAGTCAATTGTCAGCGCAACTTCAGTGTAGAGAACTAAGCTCCAGTTTAGTGCCGCTTCCCGAAACGCTGAATCGATCGATAATATATGCGCGCCGCACTCAAGTGATAAATTAGATAGTATTTACTCACAGCTACATTAATTGGTGCTAGCAAGTTGCTGGGGCTGCAGCTCATACTGTTGCTGCGGGTTCGCGGCTGGCTGCTGTTTGTGAACATGCCAAAAAAAGACGTACTCCTGAAAAAGAATGATATTAGTAATATCAGAAAATGAAACACTTTTCTATTTTTTTTTAATTTTTTTTTTTATTGGGAATGAGTAAGAAACGGGCATGCAGGCCACCTGGTGTTAAGTGGTCACTGCAGCCCATGGACAACCACGTCCAATCT